>CANUEX010030757.1:0-78847 GCA_948099535.1 Jatropha multifida | reverse complement strand
TGTCGGCCCCCCCCCCCCCCCCCCCCGCCCCCGCCCCGCGGCCCCGCCCCCCCCCGCCCCGCCCCCCCCCCCCCCCCCCCCCCCCCCCCCCCCCCCCCCCCCCCCCAATTGAGAGCATTGATCTTGTAAAGCTTTTTTATTTTGATAGAGTTAACGGAGAAATTAATGCTCGTGTTTGATTATGAATTATTTTTCCTTTTAATTTTCATTTTTTGTATGATGGGATGATCTTGATAAATGATGTCAAATTGCAGGTGTTTCATCTATTGATTGGCTCATCAAATACTGGTAAGAACAACTATTTTTACCATGAAAGTGTCAGAGTCCTTTTCATAGTGCATTTGGTACTTCTGGGAAGCCTGTGGCTATTCTATAACTAGTCAATCTATTTCTTAGTTTATGTGTTAATTAACATCTATATAATCATGATTAAAGAGGTAATGTCGAAGGGTCTAGTTTGACTAGGATTCAATGGGTTTGAGATTTTGTGGTAAATCAGAGGATTTTGGTGGTTTGACTTCTAAAAGGGTTGCTGGTTTCTTAAAGTTGCAGAAAATGGAGATAGGATTTGTTTGAATGGTCTGATTGGTGAAGACATAATTAGGGAAAGTTCATGGGAATTGGGATTTGTATAGACATGGCTCCAAATCGACTTCAGCTCACAAATGAAACAATAAAGCAAGATAATCCGTTGACTTAATTGGAAATTTTCCAATAAGAACAAAAAAAAAGATTAACTTAATTGTACTGAAAGTGAAACTAGAACTAAAAGTCTTGAAAGTCTAAAATAGTATTAGTCATCAATGGCATTAATCAAGTGATCAAGATGAGTAAAGGAGATATGGCCATAGGCTGGCAATTGGGAGAGTAGAGAGTACACATTAAGTTCAGCAGGTTTGTGCTTATTTAAGGTAGTATTGTGTTTTATGCCCTATGATAAAGTTATGGGGTTGATGGGACATGAATTAGGTATGAGGGGTTACACCACTTTTCTTTGTTCCTATATATTTCTAATGGTATTGTTATTTGTATGTCGTATATCCTAACTAAAAATGCTTAATTTATCAAAATTCTAAGAACTAATATTTTTTGCAATACTTCAATCAATTTACCTATTTCAGCTATAATTTAACATGCACTTTGTTTGCTTGATCATGCTGGAACCTTTTTTTGCCACCTATTAATAGCTATGTTATTATCATCTAGACCAAAATGAAGGAATAAACTTTTTTTTATCTTTTATTTTAGGGGGGTGGGGCCCCCCTTGATTATGACATAGTGACAACATGTTCTTCATTTCACTGAAACAGCTAACAGTGGTTTCTTTATTTATTCCTTTAGAACTCTTTTGGTATTACAATATTTATTGTAAGATTTCTGACATGCTCCAAATTAATTATACTGAACACCCAAAGGTCATTTCCTTTCATCTAGATATTTTTATACAAACATACATGCACGGATGTGTATGTACCATATATATGCGCACGTATATGTGCCTGTTGTTTCTTGTATTCTTGTTTCAAAATTAATTACTTTATTGACTTTGGCAGGTTACTTCATCTTTTTCCTTATTACTACTATTGCTATTTGTGAGAGGTGGCTATGCTGGTCATATTCTTGTGGCTTTATCTTCATGGGTATGCCATGCCTCTTGTTTCAAATACTAACTGGATTCCTATGTTGCCAGCTTAGTCAAAGTATTTGAAATTCTGTGAATTTGTTTTTTCAGCCTTACCAAAAATTCTGTCTTTTGCGGCATTTCTTCTACTTTTATCATTCTGGTACAATTTCTTCCTTGCTATTAATTTCTGTTCATTTATCTGAGAGAATGAATAAAATTAGGGACAGAATATTTGTAGATGTTCCCCTGTGCTGTAGGTGCAATGTCCAGGCTGGTTTAAGAATCTAGTTGGTGTTTCCATTCCTTATTTCTGAAATTATGAATAGGAGGAGCATCTATGAATTTCAGTTTGACAATATTCTATTAAATTTATCTTCTTTGTATGACCTTGTTTGGAGATCTTTGCATTAAATATGTGATTGAATTAATAAATAGGACTTCTGAGATAGATATTTTATGGTGAAGAATTATCTTCGTTTTGAGGGAGAGGGAGTTGAAATGAGCCTCCTATATGAATATTTTCTTTTTCTTTTTTTAACTTTAATAAAAACAATAATTTTTTAGTCCAATCCCTCAAGTTTCAGTTCAAGATTTATAAGTAACTAATCAAGCTTCATGATGGTGATTTTCAATTTTATATAATTCTGGGAATGTAGTGCTTTATTTATTTCTCTGTCTCACATCTCTGCTTCAAGTTTCAGAGTCCAACTTAAATAGTGATGCAATCAAGAGGGAGAATTGAGAAACAATACTTGAATACAAAGAATTGATCAAATTTCAAAAGAAAGTATATAACTGTTTTATCTGATTATTATATAGAATAATCTTTCGTGTTCTTGTCTCAGGATTTCAGGATCTAAGTGATTATCGTGGTGTACTAATGAATTTCTTAATGTTAAATTGCATCAATTGTATGGGGTTTTCTCTTATTGGTTTCTGCTTCAATTGATAAGAGTCCTACCAAGGATTCTAGAAAGTAGGGAAGTCGAGACAAAGTTTTTGAGGTCTATATAATGATAGTGGGAACTGGGAAGAATTCCAAGTCACATGTAATGAGAAAAAGGCTTAGTTGTTGACTTATGTTCTGGCCCCTTTTTGGTCATGAAATACTCGAAATTGCAGAAAATTTGTATATATTAGCCTTTTAGCATTGGTATGAATCTGCATCAGAGCTGTAAAATTTGTAGCCTTAGTTTCTAGGTTTTTGAACAGCGTTACTAGGATTGTGATATTTGTAAGTGGAGGGGATTTTCTTCATGGTTACTTAATGTCACACATCTTCAATTAAGGATTTCTATTTCATCTAAAGTTTATTAAATGACAGCACATGATTGAATACTGTGGTATATAGAAATTGTCCTTGATTTGAGACCATGAAGATCTGGTGTTCTTTCAATGTCTAAAAATCTTTAGTGGTTCTGAAAAATTTGTTTCATAATTCAAGATTTGTTCTTCTGCAGACTGCACTTTTGTTATATTTCCTCTAACTAATGCTACAGTTCTCAAAATTGGTATATCTTTCTTTCAGATAAAACTCCTATGTGCCCTTCATAAATTATGCTCAAATGTTTCTCTGGTGATTTTTTTTTTAGGGCTGACCTTCGCCACCAAGCAGATGATGAAGATTATGAAGAGGAAGACTTTAGTTTTCATGAATCTTTGTTGGCAATGGCATTAGATGACCCAAGTTCAGCACACACAGATAGTCTAAGAGTCTGTTTACCTTTCCGGTCACTCCATGTTGGAAGCCGTCAAAAAATTGTGATATGGGTATGGGAATAATGAAAAGTTTTCTCTCGTGTTTTCCTCATCTCATGCATAAGTATTAGGTTTATTTGATGAATACTCACAAAACTTTTAACTCTTTTCTCACCAGGTTACTGTCCTAGTATTTGTTTTGATGGTGGCATTTGCTGTTCTGATGTGGATAGGAATGGGAAGTACTTTTATTGATTTATCATCATTGGCCACAGTATGGACTTCAAAATTATAATGTCTCTTTTCTTATTATGGAAGCATACTTCTAGACCGTTCCACTTTTTTATTTGGTTGGCATTTGTTTTATTCCGGGTAAAAATTTTTAGCTGAACTAGATGCATAATCATCCTTCTGATTTATCCTTTAACTTTTCTGTTATTGACATGCTTCTGTTTGTTGCTAAAAGATAAGGAGAAAGAAAACAATGGCTTTTAACAGTTGTTACAGATTCTCTAATTACACACAGCTGGTGTTCGTTAGATATTTGTTCTGCAACTTCTCAAATTTCTTATTTGACACATTTTCGGCACTTTGATTCCTGCAGTGCAGTTACCATGTTGCATTAAGAAGTTATCATTTAATGGGAGCCATTGAACTCGATTTTAATCTTGTAATGCGATGTAGTAAATTTGTAGATAATACAACAATAACAACAAATTAAGCCTTAATCCAAATTAATTGGAGCTGGTTGTATGAATCTTGTGTCTCCATGTAATTCTAAGTTTCCTCTTCCCCATTTAGCACCCTTCGCCACCAATGTATCACACTTACGAACCGGGGCACTTGAATGTCCGTGTAAGACATGATCAAACTATCTCAGGCATCCGTTCTTCATTTTATCTCCAACTTGTGCTATTTTGCACCTATGTATGTGGTCATTTTTTATCTTGTCCAATTTTGCGTGACCATATATCCATCTTAATATTTGGATCTCCAAAACATTCATCTTGTGAACATGTTGGCCACTTGGTGCCTAATATTCACTCTAGTATAACATTGCAGGTCTCACCGATGTCCTATAAGACTTGCCTTTCACTTTGTTAAATATCTTCCCATCATATAGTACACCTGTAGCACTCTTCCATTTCATCCATCTTATTTTAATTCAGTGGATTAATTCTTCATCTACTGAACCACCCTCATGAAAAATAGAACCTAGATATCTGAAATAAGTGCACTAAGGCACCTAGTAAATTCGCGTATATCTGGAAATTTAGGTTGAAATAGGGAAAGAGACTAAGAACCATATGTTTCACATAAAACACTAAAAGTTTATCTTGTTTAATTGCTGTATCTACTTGTGGTAGGGCAGTTTATTGGTCTCCTTCCTAATATTTGCTTTGCTACCAGTTACCCAATTATTAGGACATAATAACTGATTGAAGACATTAATAAGTGTAATGAATAACTTAAAAGTAGGATTCCACAAGTGTTAAAATCTGATATCAAATGACAATTTTTTTATTATTATTTTACTGAATGACAAGTAATGGAGTATCATGTATGTGATGACTGTAATCTCATGCAGGTATATGTAGATGTTTTTGCTATAGCATTTCTAGCATTGGGAGGAGCGTTAGCATGTTACGGTGAGCAGCTATCATTATATACTCTTACGTTTAGATCGGTTGCTCTGGAAATTATCTTCTTGCAAGCTAAAGGACCTTCTCTACTATGAGTGGCAAATTTTTGCACAAAACCTGTAAACTTGAATTATAAGTTTGTGGTGACATAAGAAAGCTACTTGGACTGCAGAAAACAGCAAATGATAAAGAGCTGCAATGTCCCTTAAATTTATTATGCTATTAAATTTTGGAATCTGTTAACTTTTAGCGACTGTCTTTTGAAGCTGACTAATAAATGGAACACATAGTTATTAATTTCTAGATTTGGATTCTGAAGCATTACTTTTTTCCCCTGGAAAAAAACGGTAGATGGCACAGAGAGCATGTTATCTTTGTTAGGACTGTACTTCAGATTCATGGGGAGCTAAACGGGAATGCGATGGTTTGTACACCCAATATGAAGAATGTTGTTTCGAACTTCCCTAAGTAGCATGTAGTTGGTTGCTAGAAAGTATATTATACTGCACATTGGAAATTGGTTAATTGCAGTGCTTTGTGGTTGAAGCAGTGATCAGCCTTTTGGTTTAGTATTTGGCAAGACAAATAGATTTCTTGAGTATATGTAGTGTCAGAAATTTTATTTTACAGGCCACTCTTCTTTGTTGTCATGTGATATCAAAATGCTCCTTTTCTTTTCCTCTGTTTTTCGTTTAGGATTGTTGATATGTTCAAAAATGAGAAGAGTTAGATCTGAAAGAGCTGCATCAGAAATGTGGAAGGTATTACATTCATAGTTCCTTTCTTCATTAAAGATGAATTCATCATTATAACGTCAATCAGTTTGTACTATTTGGCATATTTTTGTTTACTGAGGAGATTATCTTATGGATTTCTGAGATCAAGGTCCAGTTGCTGCAAATTTTTGTGGCTTTCTTTTTTAATCCAATAATGTTGTGATGAATTATGAAAGGATGTTGCATGTGCAGGTTGCGGGTTTGGCTGTTGTCTCTGTTCTATGTTTCACTTCAAGTTCTTTAGTTGCTTTTTTTACTCAGATTCCAGTACGTACTTTTTGGTGGCCTCATGTATTTTGTGCCTGCATTTCCAAGCACTAAATTGCTTAAATTTAACTGTATAGTTGCATTGCAGGTCCTCTATTACTGCCAGAAGCTTGATAACAATGGTCTCTACACTTGTCTTTTACTGATTTTATATTATTTTATAGGTACTGAGTGTAACTTTTCCTTTTAGATTTCAAAATGACATGAGATACTAAGTTTAATCTTTTGGATTTTAGGAACTCATAAATTAGTAGTTGAAAGGCATGTGAAAATTCAATTAGCTACATTTGCTTCCCTATGTGCTTGGATTTGCTTTATGCTTTGTCACTAATGGATTTTTTTATTGATAGCATTTTTCTTACTTGGGAGTTAGAATTTGATTCACTAAAAATTTTTGCTTTCCCAGTTTGCGTTGAAAAGTTGTAAATTGAGTACAAATGTAATTATTCTAGTTCTAAAGGTTAACGCTTTAGATCTTTTTTTATGATTGTTTATTTGCTTTTCTAGGTTCTTCAGTGCCTTCAGCTTTTATACTATGGATCATGAGAGAATTACCACCTGGCCCAGTGCCTAATGTACATGAAGAATCAAGTACAATTGCTTACATCGCTGATAGTTCAGTAGAACGTAATACTCAGAGTTGGACTACTGCAGCAAGCTTGCATAATCAGGTCATTTTTCCTTGTTCATGTCTATGTTTAATAAAATCATCTGGAGGAAGATGACAACAAACTCTTGATGCAAAAGCACTATTTTGATGGCCAAATTTTGGTCTCCACAGTTGACATTTTTCACTAAATTAACACCCTATTCTTATTGACAAAATTATACTGAGCATAAGCTGATTGTTATTCATGGCTTGCTGCTGAAGGAAACTCATAGCCAATATAAGAAAACCTTTTCCTCAAAACTGAAGTCAGAAACAACTGTTTTCGAATTTGGTAGGAGAGAAATTGGTTCTGATATCCTTCACAAACTTACAATCCATCTGCATAACATTTTTATGCTGTCAAATGTGTTTGTAATCATTCTTTTACTGAGATATATTTTTTTGCTCTCATTTAATTTGTCTGCTGCTGACCCAGACCTGGTTAATGCTTTTTAACAAAAGCATCTTTTCTTATTTGTTGGAGGATGGTTATTCAGATGACTTCATAGGACACAGATAAAGGATTGTGACTTCAGCTTTCTAAGTGCAGATATCAAGAGGCAGCCCTATATAATTGCATTACCGTGCTCCGGTTAGTCTGTCTTTTCACTGCTAAACTTGAAGGATGCTGTAATTGCTCTATAACAAAGAAGACTTCCGATGAGAGAATCCTAAAGAAGCTGGCTAATTGCGTCAATGACACCACACGGGGTACAGCCGTAAGGTTGTCTTCACAAAATTAGAGATTTAAGGCATGTATATAACGATGACAAATGCTGGTGGGGGGCGCACAAACACTCCATTGATACCTTGTTTAACATGAATACTTCTACCTGATTTTGAATCTTTTGCTGATAGGAAGTAGTTCTTTTTGTGACTTGCTCATTTCTCTGAGCAACAATTTTGTGAAAGTAATTTGAGTAATAGTTACGCAACAATATGTCGTTTGTCAACTCATCAATCGGTGAGAGCTCAATTAAAATACTAAATTTAACAAATTGATGGTCTAGAAATAGCAACATGTCATAAAAGGCTAGTCTTGTGCCGTTCTTACTACAAACCCAAAGAATTGTAAGTTACTAACTGGATGAAAAGCAACAACTAACAATCGATGCAAAGGTTTAATGCCCAAATGCCTCTTTAAACAAAACTGTTGCATGAGAACAGCAATACTCAACAATTGCCTTCGTTGATGTCTCTCTTGATGTGTCTTACTGCTTGGTTCTCTTCTGGATTAGCAAAGAACCAAAACTTTCTACCAAATATGACCTTCCGACCAACATCTTCAAACCTGAACTGCGTCCAAAAGTCTTTCAGACGACGAGATATTACAAGGCATTTACTTTGACATCGAAGTCAACTTTCACCAGCAAATATTAGAAGAGAAAAAATAATGATAATAAAATCCTTGCTAATTTAGCCCAAAGAGATGGGAGCAGGATAGCAGGAAGCCCGCAGTGGCATTGCTACTTCAACAATATCTACATAAACACATGTTGCATAAAGCCAAGGGAGCAGCATACAAGGCTTGCTTCCATATTTAGGCAGAATAGAGATATCAGCCAGAAAGCCATCCATTAGATAGATTCAAATGCAAGAGTTACTATGCAGTCCTAGTGTGCTGTGCCTTATTCATTTCCAAACTTAGATTTCAGCTACTCAATTACTGCTGACTAAGACAACCTCAATAATGTTCCATCAAGAACAATAGTAGTAGTAGTAGCAGTAGCTTCACATGATCAAAAAAAGGACACAGAAAAGAAGTGACAATCAGAAGCTTGCATTTGATATATCAAAAGCATGTGTTTAAATGTTTACCTTAAAAAGAACATTCCTTTATATTGCTCTGTCTCTCAATGGTCCAAAATCTTTTGGTGGCCACACCTAGAAAAAAAATTAGTGAAGGCAAACAATTTATGGTACCTTCTGCGAAACTAATATGAAACTATCTGAACATAAATCAATGCAGAATATCTCAATAATTAAATTTAATGTTAGATGTCTTAGATCTTCAATGGTATAATCTGCCACTACAAAGCCCATATTTCATACATTATTATCTCACTTTATATCTTCTTGAATAATTACACTCTCAGAAATGCCAGAAAAGTTATCACTCAAAATATTTCCAAACATAATTCAATTTAAGTACTAATATTGCCAACTATGCAGTCATATAAGTGTCATATTTGACAGCATTCTCTGCCATTTTCAATCTAAACACCAAAAATTTTCTCTATGAAAATAACTAAAACTTGATATTAAAATTGAGCTCAAGAAGAAACTAGACTTACCCTAAAAACTACTTTTGCGTGAAGAAGGCCATAAGGAATCGCTCCAAACACTCTTGAATCTGTCGAATCATATTTATTATCTCCTTCTACCCAAATATGTCCCTTAGGAACCTAATATATAAAGAGAGCAATGAAATTAACAAATGTCCAAAAAAAAAAAACAAAAAAGAAAAAAGCAGAACTTTTTGAAGCAACAGAAGGATAATCTCTAGCATGGTATCGAGCAAACATAGTATCTACGAGGCCATTGAAAGAAAACAAATGCAATCATATAAAAAAGTAACCAAACGAAGCACAATCTCCACCACCGATAAAATGAATAATCACAATAATCACAAACTATAGCCAAATATTAGCAAAGTAAAGCACAATCAGTCAGACACATCATGTAAAAAGCCCAAAATAATGAAAAGCAAAATATTAAACAATGGAAAATATGAAAGGAGAGCTGCTAAAACTTCTAAAAGAAAATAATACTCAAATAAACAGAATTTAAGACAAGTACCACAACAGTATCGGTTTTATCACTGTTCGCAGGGTCAACAATGTATGAGATTCGATCGCCTTCCATGCCAATCACGCGTTTGGTGACAACCCTTTTAGGTTTTATAGGGGACTCAACGAGAACAAGATCACCATGCCCGACCTTGCCAATCCGGTGAGAGATTCTTTCGGCAAGGACCAGGTCACCCGTGAGATTCAGAGTAGGGAGCATGCTGGGTCCATAGGTCTGCAATGCAAGGGATTATAATTTGCACAACCTATTCTATTGGAATTTAGTGATGTGTGTAAATTTATTTAGAAATACTAACCAGAGCGACAGTGCATATATAGGTGTTGGTGACGTGAAGGCAGCAGAAGTATTTGCCAAGCAACATTGATACATCCAGTGCTTCCTTGGCAAAGCTCTTCCATAGCTGTAGATTTCTCAGACTCATAGTCGCTCTGTCTCTGTGACTGCAACTAGCTCTCTACCTGTAATAGTTTTGGGGGTAAATAACTATTTAGATCCTCAGGTTTAGGATTGGCAATAGGTCAGGTACTAAAACCCATCAAAAATTAAATTTGCATTATCTGAACCCATTTAAAATCCGACTAGTATTACAAGCATAATTGCCACATCAATAATCGAAATCCCTATTTTTTAAATCGAGAATCAAAACGTATCATAAGATTTGATTGTTGAATTAAAAATTATTAACTTTATTCAAAAAATATTAAAAATTTAAATGCAAATCATAAAATAAAATTGAATTGAATGACATGTAATAAGTCAGCACCTGATTGTAATTGCAGGGAATATAATAATAATTGTGTAAATTAGTTTGGACTTTAATTATAAATATTTCGTTTCCTTGTGATATGACAGTGATTAACGTGCACTACAAACAGTCTGTTATGCATATATAGAAAAATTAGTCATATCTCCTGATATTTGTTCAAATTCTCTCTGTTTAATTATTTTTATGGCTCTATTTTCTTTCTCTTTATATGTTCTCTCTTCTATTTTCTACTTGTTTCTCGGTAAACAAACACAGACGAGACAATGCATGGTGCAATTTTCTCTTCTATTTTACTTTCTTCCAATTGATTTCTGAATCGTGTGAATCGACCGATTCGTTGCGATTCGCACGATTCGCTGCCGATTCATCACCAATTCAAGCTTCTTTCTGATTCTACACTAAGATTCGTATTGTTTTCCATTAGACACTAAGATTCGTATTGTCTTCCATTAGATTCAATACGAATCATAGGATTCTAACAACACTGCTTACAAGAATGCCACCGAAATCCAAACCCATAAATACTATAAAATTCAGAAAAAATCCATGGAGTACACAAACAAAACCAATATCTCAATAAAAAATTACACAATCAAAATCCATTAGAACACTACAATACTAAAATAGAATAAATCATATAACATATACAATACATATATATGCACAAGCTTGGACTAGAATCACATTTTTTATATATATAACCTGAGTAAAGTATCAACACAAAACAATAATTTCATTTCCTAAACAATTACAACAAAAGCAAACAGAGTGATTACTTTCTATACAACAAACAGATTCCAAACATATTATTTGATTTGAAATAAATTTCCAAATCACAAAATAAATTTCCTAAACAGATAAACAGCAGCAAACGGATTAAAGCACCAACAAAAAAAAAAAAAAAATTGATGCCAAATAAATTTCCTACGGGATGCTTCATGCAAAGGGTCGCGCTTTTTTGTTATGAAAAATATTTTGGAGACTCAGTTTCCAGTTTCCGTGATGTAAATTATGAATTAACAAGAGTTAGTTCAAAACAGTTTAGCTACTCTTACACTGTAGTATTTTTTCTTCACAGCTCTTAATTTCTAAGCTTGTATTCAAGTTTAATATAAAAGCAAGCATGAAACAACTCTAATCGAAAAAATGACTATCAAAATAAAGAAAAATCAAACTTGCACATACTGATTATGGAACCAGAAACAAAGATTATACTTTTAGACCTGAAAGTGCCTTCAAATTTAGGCAACCAGAAGTTTTTAATCATATATACCTTCAAAGTACGTTCACAGGGACAGGAAAAAAAGGTAATACCATCACAATATCCAGAAGAAATGAAGAAAATATAAGGGATAACAGAAATATTCAAAAAAAAAAAAAGGAAAGGAAAGTGGAAAAGAGAAAAGAAAAGGGAGGACAATGTTACCAGTACGGTTGTCGCCCCGACTATGACCTGCACCAGGTGCCCCCCACCATGGGCAGCCTAATAAAGAGAGGAAAAATTGAGTGCGATGAACTTGGGTTTCTTGGGAATTAGCGTTTCAATAGCTTGAGCTTGAGTTTGGATTGGACAAAGGCAAGAAGAATAAGGCGGCGATTGGTGATCGAACAATAAGCTTTGGAAGACCGAAAAACCAACCGCCTTTCCTCCGTTATCAAAACGATGTAGTTTTAGTATAGATCTTACTTTCCTCATTCCTCATCACCGTAGAGGAATAATATTACATTTTCAGTAGCTATAGTGGTTTAATAATTGTTACAGCTTGCAAGCGTAATTTAGGTCAATATAAATTAAAATAATTGCAATACCAAATCGCCATTGTGTCTATTATTAATAATTTTTTCAACAAAAAAATAAAATTATTATACTTATCAATTGAATTTATACAAATTCGTTAAAAAGAAATAAACCAAATAATTAATTTAATTATTAATGATTTACAACATAAAAACTAATCATCTTATTAAGTAACAAAGCCATAGAAGCTAAGAATTTCTCTCTTTAAATTGGTCTTGAAAAATATTAAGAAAGTGATCGAGTTTTAAGAGTTTTTTTATTAAAGCTAATTAAATCTGAAATGAATAATTTGAATTTTAAACTTAATTACTATAATAAAAATGTTCTAAAATTGCTAATTATGTAAAAGTAGTCAAAAGGTCAAGATTTATAATTCCATAACATAATGGTAATCTGAACATTTCCAAAAGGGAGTAACGAACTCATTGAGTGGGAAAGAGATTTTTCTTGACAAGGACCTAAAAATGTTGAAGTTAATATAGTGCGATTAATGACTTCCGATAAAATTTCCATATTCTTTATTTAATTTGTCTAATTAAATTTATCTCTTATTATTATTATTAGTTTCAATAGCTAACTTTGCTCTCCTCATTTAATGACATCTGCAGCTTTATCATTATCATTATCAGATCCAGAAAATCGAATTTAGTGGAAGTACTAAATAAAAGCAATAATATGTTTCATATAAACTAGTAAAGAAAATCACCATTGACTTCCGAATGAATATATATATATATATATACACCACCAAAAAATCCCAAACACTTGGGTTGGAGATTAGACAGTGAAAAAGGATGCCATGCCTGACCTAAAAGATCCGCTCTGTTTATGAGCACAAAACTTGGCAGGGGAGAAAAGAAAGAAAGGGCATTGGTGGTGCGCCACTAACACCACCACCCATTGGCCCGTCAAAGGGCACATGAGGGGTTTTCTTTATTTATATATATACATTTTTTAAAGGAATAAAAGAGACAGACAGAGAGAGAGAGAGAGAGAGAGGCACCATGCATGCATGACAGTTATCTCCATGTCCCTAGAACTCCAGCACAAAAAGGATAAAAATGGGCAAATATATTTCGAGGCATATATATAAATATAGTAAAAGAGAAACCAACATAGTGACAGAGATTTGAGCAAGTCATGCTCACATAAAGTGATGGATTACCCACTCAAAAAGCATCCCAACTTGGATCCAACATTACATAAAGAAAGAGCCATGGACATGGTGCTCCACTGACACCACTACCTGCAAGAGAGGCCATATATTGCAGGATCAAAGATCTTCATGTCTCTAAATTCCCAGCACTTACAAGCATTTAAAATGCCATAATAAAGGGTAAGGAGCAACCAGAAGCATGTTTAAAGCATTATAAAAAGAGATAGCAGATCTTTCAGTATTACTTGCTGACACAAAGCATTTCCATTTAAGCATTTATCAAGTACAACTGGATCCAGCACCTAAAAAGGACCATTAATTATGAGCATATACTAAAGGCAGAAAAAAAGCATTATAAAGAACTCTAAAGTAAACTGCCAATAACATAAGACCTGTTAAATAGAGTACAATACAACAGAGCATTAAAAGTAATAGTAAATACTACCAAGCCAGACAGAAAACTTGCAAGCAGAAGAGACCAGTACATATTGAACATCAAGCCACCCTGTAACTCCACTATAGGGTGTGTAGACATTGAGGTTACAAAGAAATTTAAGAGAGAATGACCCACTAACATGCCTCCAATCTGCAGCAACCAGCATATAATTGAAATGTAGAGTGCGGGCGGGAACACAAGTGCTCAATAACTGCCATTATTATCTACTTCATACCAATCCACCAAGAGAGAAAAGACTAATTGATGCATGATTTAACAATATCTTAGAAAATGGAGTTCGATAGAAGATGAAGCTCAAATTTAGTTCTTCAAACCCCCAACTCCTAGCTTTTGCACTTCAACTTTGAGAGACTTTAGATACCTCACAGCTTCATCAATAACAGTAACGGTATTCATTTGATCACCACCAGGTACAATACCTCTTAGTGCCTTCACCATTTTCTTCATTTTCTGTCGTTTCCTTTCACTGTTTGAGCTGCTTCCACTGCCTGAGGACTTCTGAACAGAGGAAGATCCATTTTTCCTGGGCTTAGAACCATACGTGGAGCAGGAATCAGGGGAATTGCATCCATAATTTCCATATGTCCGTGCGGTGCTGACCTCTTCATCATCGTATTCCTCCTGTTCCTCGTCCTCTTCCAAGCTCAATAACGCATCAATATCATCTGAATCCTCTTTTAGAGAAGATATTTCTCTTTCAATATCATTGACCTCTTTTCGATCAAAAGTCTCTTGGATGAAACTTGTATGCATATTTAAGCCAGGAGTGTTGAATTTGTGGGCAACTGAAGGATGGAACATAATTTGGCTTCGATAATCAGTTTGGTCAAAAATAATGAAATTTTTCGGGCAAACCTCTGAAGGCTGAAATTCAATGCCATGAACGGGCATGAAATGCTTTGTGGGTGGTAGAGCTGCAGCAAAGGAAGAAGCAACTGGCATATGCATGTAATCATTACCCCTTTGATTTGCAAAGTGGGTCACAGTTTTTTTGGGATGAAATTGTTTGTCACTCTGCATCAGAAGCTTGCTTTTGATAAAAGTGTTAAGAGAATGATCGATTTTTTTTGGCTTTGGGTTGGCAATTATTTGGTTTCTAATTAGATGAAGATACCTAAACAGACAAAAGACTATATAGCGAATCAACGTATTGCCATCCTGAATAAAGAGTCATCTATTCTAAATGAACAACTACAGAATCAAACAATTCATTTTGGTCATTGCCTTCTTATGTATGAACACAACCAGAGGGCAATCTGTCCCAAACCCAATCCCCAGAGCTTTTGTATTGCTAGACTACGTAACAGGCTTAAGCAACTGTCGGAAGTATTCAGCCTGTAATAGAAAATGGAGATGAACCGACTTTGTTAATAAAGTGCTGATAAATTCTAAACAAAACAACCCAAAAAGCTGTTGTTAAGGAGAACCAAAAAAGAAAGCAGATACAGGAAAATTATTCAGAGAGAACTAATTTTCACACACACACATGCAGGTACCTAATAAAGGAAAACACTAAAATGTGACCTTAATGTAAACTCTAGGTATAAGAAATATTTTTGGCACAATCTTTGTACAAATTCCATAGTTCATGTGGTATAAACATCTTTTAAGATTTCAAAATTCCATATCAACTGTGAAATTTTTCGTGTTCGTGGAAACACCACCATGTTAGGGCACAATGAAAGATTAACCAACAGCAGAAAAACTATACAAAAGCTTCAGAGAGAAAACAATAGTACAGAGCAAGCAACAGAAAAACTTTCTTACTTTTTCCGATCCAAAATGCAAGGACGAAAAGAATGCTAACATCCATGCAATCAGCAGAACGATCAGAACTTGTAATGCATATGAATTTTGGAAATGATTATCACACTGTAGGACTAGATGTAAGCATACTGACTGTTAATACATCCAAACACAAGGAATAACGATTCAAATAATTCCCAAATAGTCGTTAATCTTTTATTCTACTGGAAGCACTAGTGTGAAATCCACAATATGTATTATCCAAAGAAAATGAGCAATAAAATTCCTCTGCAAACAGAGATGACATTTTTACCTGACAAACTTGCTTCACTTGGTAAAATGCAGGAATCCCGACAATCATCTTAATCTTCCCCACTTCCTTCACAGCTCGATACCTCTTTATGGTTACCGCAATGTACATTCTCACTCCTCACACCACTTTTAAAATTGAAACAGCAGATACAAGTCCTTCACCAATCAAAGAGAAATTACCTACAACAATGAGCACGAGCCTTGCATGATTAGAGAAAATAATACAGCGGACCTTTACCAACTACCATTTTGCAGATGAAATTGTTATAAAGCACATAAACAAAGAAAATAGCAAAACTTCTATTTCATCTATGCAAATATGTAAAAACATTTCAAAACCATACGATATCAGAAAAACCAAAATATGGGACAGAGAACTACGGAGAGTCCAACTTACAAAGAACCTAAATTATAGTATGACCCAAAAGAACACAACCAGGCGAATAGAATTCCTGCTATAGTTCACAAATGAAGAAGGCCACGGCATGTTGCTCTACTCCTCTATCACCAAATTATTGTATACATGAACTTCACTTGCACTGCAAAAACGATAAAAAAAAAAGTACTCAAATGAGTTTTATAAAAACAAATAAATAAATCCTGATTATTGAACTATCAACACTCAAATGGCCAAACAAAGAACTATTCTTCTTTCATGTCAAGCGCATCCTAAACCATATATGGTGAGTAATGACCAGCAAAGACAAAGGAAAAAACAACAATAGCACGACTCTATGTCTCGTTTAAAAGGGGAAAAACGCGAACTTAATAATAATAACAATAATAATAATAAAAAGCTTTCAACCAAACCCTCCAATAAATGAATCCCAAACCAAAATAACGTGTTAACTTAAATTTTCCTTCACTTTCTTGAACTTACTTGGTAGGCAAACACAGTTTAGAGCCAACAAAAGGAAGAAAAAAATCAACAAAACCCAATAAAACACTGAGATCGACACACGCAGGATCAATTATCTTTTGAAAATTACTTTCAACAAAAACAAGCAAAAATCCTAGCCTATTTGCACAATTGACGAATTCATAAGAAAAAAAAATATCTTGAAACACCTACAAGCACAAAAAAAAAAAAGCCATCAGCCTTTATGCCATAAAACAACCGGAAAACCTCAAATCAGGATACAACCAAACCAAAAGCCCAACAATCTAATAAAACTAATAGGACCCATAGACAAATGATAATCATAAATGTAAAAACTTAATAAAATCCAGACCTAAGTTTATTTTGATTCCAATAAAACTCGAAAAAAAAAAACTGAAACCCAAGATCAGAATCGAAGATCTGAAGAGAATTCCCTAGATTTTCGCTGAAGATATATAGAGAGAGAGAAAGAGTCGAGATCCTGAGACAGAGAGCAAAAGTGTAGAGATGTGAGTGGCGTTCTGTGAGGTAAACTAACGAGAAAGAGTGTACTTTTATTGGAAGGGAAAAAAAAAAAAGGAAAGAGAAATTTAGGATTTTTTGTTTTTATTTTATTAGAGACTGACTGGAAATAACATTAATGTTGGAGTTCATTGGGATATGTGCAATTGTGGGGCAGAGAAGAGTCAAAGGCGGGGAATCTGGACCGTTGGATGTATGGTGGGCATTGGGAACCCATCCCGTGTAATGCGGGATGGGATGTGGGCCGTCCGATGACGAAGCACGCGTGAACGGGGAGCAGTGGTGGGGACCACGAGGTTTGACGAAATCGCGTGTCTTGGAAACGACTCTTCTTGTTAATGCTCTTTTGGCTTTTTTGTTTGTTGCAGTAGTAGTCCAAATTAATCATAATAATCGCATTAATCACTTTTGTTAGTCTTTACTCTATTCTCATTTTCAACCGCTCCATTATTTATGATAGCTTTTAAAAAAAAATAAATTTTAAAATAACTAATTTTATTATTTTCTATAATATTAGAAATTAATAAAAACATTTAATTTATAAATCTATAAAAATATAGTAATAAATTTTAACTAAAATATTTCTTAAAAGAAATTCTAATTAAATGGGCGCTCGTAATAATATTTGTACTCTTACTTAAAAAAAATTCAATATACCTTAATCACTTTTTTTTCTTAATTAATATGTTAAAATTTTTATTTTTTATATTCAATATTGGTGGTTGACACTAATAATGACAGTGTAATAATTGATGTAAATTATTATTTTATATGTATGTTTATAAGATTATAGAAAATTATAATATTCAAAAAAATGTTTATACAAACTTGTGTTTTGGATGTTGGCTAGTGAGAACAAAGCTTGATTGTCAACATTAATTGCTAAATTAGGCAGTAGTAGTAACTTCATATGAATAAAAACAATTTTGTAATGAAGCTTTTAAGCATTACAGTTAAATTTTGATTTTAACTCTATAATTGAGCCAAATGTCAAAACCTAATAGCATAATAATATTACCATCAAAGCCTCGAAATCTTCAATTTCAATATGCAGCGCGCGCGCGCACACGTGCATAAGAACACTTGCAATCTATAATAAAAAAATATAAATTTTGATTAAATTTAATAAAATTTATTACGATCCATCTATAATTCTACTCATAAAAAAATATAAATTTCGATTAAATCATTCTGAATAAGAATACTGTATATATGATATTACATTTAAAAAACAATATAGAATATACCATATATATGTGAATAAACTTAAAGTGAAATTTGGCTATTTATGCTTTAATGAAGGCCCCACTTTCATTAATCAACCTAAGTCCAAAAGCAACAAATCCTTTAATTTCCATTGACACTAACCTAATTAAAGCGAAGCATCTCTTATTAACACTAACCAAGTAAAAACATTTCCCTCATTTCGTGCCTTTTGTTCCTCAATAACCTTCAATAGCTCTCTTTCTTTTTAGTATCTTAGCAAAGAAGACTAAACAACTTTCTACACACTATTAATTAATATATTATTATTATTATAAATGAGGATTAGGTGTACAAATATGGCTTTAAAAATAAAATAAAAAAAAGTGTTTATACCATTTTTTTTAATCCTTGTCTTGGTAATGAGGAGCCATATGAGACTTCTTTCGAACTTTCAACTCCTTCACTAATTAATACCTAACTAGTGATTATCACTTGTTAACCCATATAAAAACAATTTGAAGGGACCACAATTAGTGCATTAACATTATTTTAAATCAAAGTCTTAATAATTATGAAACAGTAACTGTTGGAGTGGACCATTTTTTTGAATCCATTCTTCAATCACATCACAAAGAGGGATAGTAAAATAGGCTATATATTATTGATGGCACCCTACCTAAGCAGACCTTTTATGGTAGAGTAGCCATTGTTATTCATGTTCAGTTGCTGTCGATTGGGTTTTCAAATCACCATTTTTTCTTGCCATTGATGCGCATGCTAAAAGCAGGTTTTTGGTACCAAAATTTCAAACCACCATTAACCCTAACAATATACCTTTGTGATTCGTAGTTAGTGTTGAGACGAAGGGAGATTTAAGATGTTAGAGGATTAACGAATTTATGTTATAAACCCTTAGCCGAGATGATTAAGGTGAGGTATTTACGATCTTATGGGTTCTATTTTTATGCATCAGGTTGTTCTTAATGGATTTTAATATAATTTGTATTTAAAAAATGTAATTGTATTTAAATCTCCTTTTTAATACCAAAAGCAAAAATTGAAATAATTTTCAAAACACTCTAAAAACTTTATCTCTAGATTTTTTTTAATAGAAAAAAAGGGTTACCAACCAGGTGCGTTAATTATTGCCCCCTTCAATTTGAGTCACCGGTTTAGGTATTGATATCCCGATTTAAAACACCCTCATAGAGTGTACTAATCACCCGAGCACTGATGGGAGTATCTTGTCCCCTTTCTGCAGGATTATGACGTTGCGTTTGGAGCTCATGAATGCAAAAGTCCGGCCTGAGGAAGCTCACTTTAAGTGGGTCTAACTTTTCAATAGCAGAGGTAATATATAGCCATCATACGTAATAAAATACACTAATAAAAGATCGTACCCTGATCAAGTAGGCAAATCATCAAAGCGTTAAAAGATTAGTTGTTTTTATATTTAAACCTTAATATTGAATTTGGTAAATAAAAAGTTTTAATGAATTTTTTTACTTAATGGTCGGAGGATCTTATTCATAATTATATTCAATAATATGTCCGATTTATCATAAATCTATCCGGTGTGAGTGAGTGATTTAATTAGTTTATTCAAATCATATGATATTTGATCCAATAATATGATCCGTGACAGAAACTTTACATCCATACCTTACTAAAATTAAAATCAATGAACTAAACAGCTACGAAATATGAGAAGCAATCATGAAACTAGGGTTGATTTTATTTGAATTAATTACCCTTTTTGAGGACAATTAATTAGGTAGATGGCCAAGAGGAAAACTAAAAATTGTCCTTCTTTTGCAAAATTCTAACAACTAATAAGTAGGATTAGTAAGATGATGTGATAGTGAAGCAAAAAAGCAATTATAATGAGAAAAGACGAAGTGGGTCAATAGTTGTTGGGTGGGCTTTGTGAGTTTTGCCTAATTAGGGGTGTCCGTTAGCTATCATCATCACAGTAAGCTCTGGAACACGTGTTTGGACTTAAGTGCACATCTAATCAGAATAAGTTTATGGAATAATATATTACCCTTATTAGGTGTTATCATGTGAGTGTAAGAAAATGGTAAAATATAATCGGGTTCGTAAGTTACGTATGTATTAACTCTTCAATCCCTTTATATTTGAGAAAAAACTGTAACGTCCGTAATTTATATTTTTTTCTCATAATTAGATCGCTTCGTCAAAAAATGAGCTTTTTATTATTAACTGAATGCGTCTTTTAGACGGAATATATTCATTTAGAAATTAAATTATATTTTATCAATAAAAAAAGAGATTTAAGTAAAATAAAAAAAAACCAACTATGTTAAAAGGCTTTTTGATTAGATGGATTGCCGATAAAAAATGAGAGAGTGAAAGGTTTTGTAAGCATGATATGAAGCAGCAGCATCAACATCTGTGTGACTTCATTACTTTTCTGCCTAAAGATTGAATTTTTTTTTGTTTTCCCTTTTCAAGATGGTGGATTTCCATTCGGCATTCATATTAAGGATTCTTACCAAAAAAGATGTTTAAGCAGTTACAGCTTGAGTGTACTGTAAATAAGTGAATCAGACTAGAGAAAAGATGATCTGATTCCACAGTAAATTACTAATATATTTTTTTAGCACTCTCTAAATTTACACTTATAACTTATTTTTAAATTTTTTTTATGTAAAAAAATATTAAATGTAAATACATATATTATTTTTTCTATCCAAATTTGAGCAAACAAAATCGCGTAACGATTGAAATTTTGCTATAACTTGTGATACAAATTCATGCAAGCTTTTTATGTACTTACTTGTAAGTTTTCAACAATTATTGGGCCTTTCTCAATGTTTTTGTGTTTGTGTGTGTGTGTTTTTTAGAGACTCCTCCGACACACCATACGTGTTAATGGCTAACTCACATAACATCAAAACACGGGAATCTGGACAGAAGAGAAGACCTTTCTTGTTCTATTCTATACCATCACTTCCCATCGATCTTATCACTCACAGTTTGGGCTTCTTGGGCTTCCTAATATTTGGATCATGGGCTTCGTGGGAACGACAGGCCATCCCAAAACTGGTCCACTAAACGACGGAAGCAGTTCTATTTCATGTCATTCAAAACCTACCCCTTCAATGGACATTGGCAAAAAATAAAATCTTACTGCAGAATCCTCATAATTTATTTTTATTGATTCATTAGAAATAAAAGACAATGTCGTTTTGCAGCAGCGGAACCATAAATTTTTCTTATTAGACTAGATAATGTCTTCTACACTTTATTATCAATTCACCTACCAATTGCATTTCTGAGTGCTCAAAAAGTACAATTGCCATGACCTGCAAAACAACACACAAACACATAATTAAGAAGAAAGGCCATTACTAAAATGGCGATCGAGAACTAGCCGTTTGAGTGATCGCCCCTCAACGATTATACTGTCTTTAAAATCAAAGATAAATTATTAATAAAATTGAACTTACTTGGTCTTCTGATAACAATTAGACCACTACCCTTGAAATCACAGCTTGTATTTCTTCTACCTGTGGTCTGATAATAAAGATTCATGGCAAAAGTGGCATGGTTCATTAGAGTTATTGGCTTGAAGCATGATCCACCATCCCTTATAGGGCTACAGTCCACGTGATTGCAAGCAAAATTTATATTTTCCTGCAACCTATCATTTTCTGTTGCTGGATTCGCCACACACCAAGTTTCCTGCATGCCAAACAAAAATAAAAAGTAAACAAAACCCACTGAAAACAACTAATTAATTATATATTAACTGTATCTTTTCCTTTTCTTCTTTTTTAAGCTAAAATTACCGAGGTTTGGTTTCCTGATTCCCCATTTTCTACTACAGCTCCTCCTCCTGCAAATTAAAAGGAGATTATCAGGACTAAAGGCCAAGCTGTGGAAATATGCACACCGCCCTCATAAGGTATGGAAAATTGCTCTAACTGCATACCGCTCTCATAAGTGCAGCTCCGATAACCTGCAAGTAATTGCAAAATAATGAAAATTAATTTTTCAGGAAATATACAGATTATAAACAATATATAAAAGCAAAACCCGTAAAAAAGTTACAATATTTGAAGTATAAGGCTTATAGTTACTTACTGGGATCAGTTAAAGAAACTAGTCCAGAATTTGTAAAGTTACAATCTAGACTATGCCTGCCCATGTGCTGGTAGTACAAGTTCATAGCAAATGACGCATGGTGGAGATTAGTGTTTGGATAAAAGCAGGCACTGCCCTGTTGTATCTGAGAACAACCCACATGGCTACAGGCATAGTCTAGATTCTCTATTAGCTCAGGACTTGCAGTCGAAGGATTCGCAATGCACCAAGTTTTCTGTAACACCATAACAGGAAATTAACGCAAGAAAAATCAGGATTAGTACCTTAATTTAATAGAGTAAAAGAAGAATTATTCAAGCTTTTTACTTGTCCACTAGCCATCTTGAAATTCCCTCCTGAAAAATTAATTTCCAACACAAAATCTTGGTAAACAAACATAATGTGAAAGAAAAAAAATGTAATAAGTAAAATGGGAAAAGGTAAAAAGTAAAAATTAAATTCAGGCATACCTAAGTTGAAGAAGGCAAGCATGAGAGGAACAAGGGAAAGAGTAGTAGAAGTCGTTTTAGGCATTTTGATTTTGTGAAGATGCTTAAGCAATGTGAATGAAGCAAAGCAAGAAAGTGCATTCAAATATATAGTCAGGACTTGTTATTGTCAAGGCATTCTTGAAAATACATTTTTTTTGGTAAAAAAAAAAAAAGAAAAAGAAAAAAATTGCGTATTGCCAAAATGCATGAAGAGGATTAGGAAGTTTTTTTTTTGTTCTTTTTCACTTTGGTTGATGAGTTGGTTAATCATGTAAATTTTAAGTCATGCACGCAGGCAAGCTGTGCACTATACTTACAGAACTAAGTTGGTTTAGAAGATAGCAACAAGTTCTCTTTGAGTTAGACAGGACATTGGAGGTCCGAACCAAAACGACTACGTTTTGTGATCTTGGCTAATACTCCATTTGCCTTCTCCATGTCCTTTTCTTCGTGCAACCATGTACAGTTCAAGAACGAAAAGCCTCAAGAAACTATTTCAGTCGATGATAAGCTGTCATCAACCTTTTTCTGTTTATATTGAAGAAGACTGTTCTATTCCTTCCATTCTTCTAGCAAATATATGCAAATTCAATGTATTATAGTTTTAAATCTCCGAAACAACTAGATATCAATTTAAGTAATTGGTTTCCTTCTAAAGACAAGACCTGAGGTTATTGAAGTTAAAGTTCGTTTAAAAATCAAGATCAATTGTTTATGAGAAACAAATGATTCGTTGATTACATATCGAACTAAGAAACAACATCTGCGGGCTAGGTTGATTTTTCTTCTTAACGCATTCTTTTATTTAAACATTTTACAATTAATCATAAGTCATGAAATATATAATTTAAAAACATTTAAAAAAGGGCTCTGCTGGAAATAAAAATTAAAGATATGTGGATAAATAACTTTAAATCGAAATTCATTCACAAGTGACAGTTTGGCCGAGTGGTTTAAGGCGTCAGATTTAGGCTCTGATCCGAAAGGGCGTGGGTTCAAATCCCACAGCTGTCATTAATGTTTTTTTCTCTTGGGTCAATAATATTTTAAAATAATCTATGGATAACAGGTCAGCAAATCCGTTCACATTATCCATTCTCAAGCACAGCTCAAAAGCCAACCCATACATTCTTGCCTTTTCACATTATCCATTCTCAAGCACAGCTCAAAAGCCAACCCATACATTCTTGCCTTTATATGCAACTTGTATCTATAGTACTCAAACACTCAGTATTCTTGCAATATTAAAATCTAACCTCTAGACTTTATGGGCTCCGTTCATATCAAAACGAATCTTAAACTTAACCTTAACTTCATATCAAACAGTTGACATACATATAATAATAATAATAATAATAGCATTAATGAGCCTTCAATAGATATTTAATGTCAGCTTTCAAGTAAAAAAGGAAAAGGGTTGAACCTTTTTTTACTATTCAATGCTTCTGGAGATATATATTATATAGGTTCTTGAACAAGTGGGTGGTGGGTTTTGTCACGATACCATGAGCTCACTAGTCAATATTTGTAGTTATGTTAAGGTTCGAAGTATTCCATTTTCAGTTTGATTTTGATCATTCTTTGATAACGACTTCTCTCTCTGTCACAATTTTTTTGGAGTGCATAACAGTTTCATTAAACTTAAGCTTTTCATTTTCATGGCAATGGTATCTCAAATTCAAAACAATGCTTTACAAATAATTATAATTTGTTCTGTTCTGCTCGTTACTGTCATATCTGCAGAACCGAGCTTAGAATCTGAAATTGAGGCATTGAAGGCATTCAAGAATGCGATAGCAGATGACCCCCTTGGAGCACTTGCTAATTGGACAGAGGGAAGCCATCACTGCAACTGGTCTGGTGTTTCCTGCGATTCTTCCTCAAACCGCATCATTTCCATTTCTCTAGTTGGGATGCAGCTGAAAGGGAAAATATCTCCGTTTCTTGGAAACATTTCAGCACTACAGGTTCTTGATTTAACTTCAAATTTATTCACTGGTCACATTCCACCTCAACTGGGACTTTGCTCCCAGCTAATTAGTCTCTCTCTTTATCAAAATTTTCTTTCGGGTCCGATTCCTGCAGGATTAGGAAACCTTCAAAATCTGCAGTATGCAGATTTAGGTAGTAATTTCTTGAATGGAAGCATTCCTGAGAGCATTTGTAATTGCACCTCCTTGCAAGCGTTTGGTGCCGATGCTAACAACCTGACTGGCACAATACCTACAAACGTTGGCAACTTAGTTAACTTGCAAAGTTTTGTGGCACATGAAAACAACATAATGGGTTCAATACCTGTTTCCATTGGAAAGTTGCAACCTTTGCAAATTTTACAGCTTAGTGCAAATCGCTTGTCTGGAGAAATACCTAGAGAAATAGAAAACTTGACCAACTTAGAGTACCTTGTATTGTTTAATAATTCCTTGATCGGAGAAATCCCTTCTGAACTAGGTCACTGCAAGAAGCTTGTCAATCTTGAGCTATACAGCAATCATTTCATTGGAGCCATTCCCTCTGAGCTTGGAAATTTGAGGCAATTGGAAACATTGCGATTGTACAAAAATAGGTTAAATTCCACAATTCCTCTCTCCTTATTCCAGTTGACATCATTAACCAATTTAGGTCTCTCGGAGAACCAGTTAACTGGAGTAATACCTCATGAGATAGGATTTTTGAGGTCAATGCAGGTGCTGACACTGCATTCAAACAAGTTTACAGGGGAGATACCTTCATCGATAACAAACCTGATAAATTTAACATACTTGTCTATGAGCATGAATCTCCTCACAGGAAAGATTCCATCAAATATAGGTATGCTTTACAATTTGAGAAACCTTAGTCTGAGCTCTAACCTTCTTGAGGGATCTATGCCTTCTAGCATCACCAATTGTACTAAGCTTTCATACATAGATTTAGCTTTTAATAGACTTACTGGGAAACTCCCTTGGGGTTTGGAACGGTTGCAAAATCTAACAAGACTATCTGTTGGATCAAATCAATTGTATGGGGAAGTACCTGATGACATTTATAACTGCTCCAATCTTGCTCTCTTAAGTTTGGCAGAGAACAATTTTAGTGGATTGCTAAAACCAGGGATTGGTAAGCTCTACAATCTCCAAACTTTGAAAGCCGGCTTCAATTCATTTGCGGGGCCCATTCCATCACAGGTTGGCAATTTAAGTCAACTGATTACTTTATCACTTGCCGGCAATAAGTTTTCAGGCCCCATTCCACTAACATTATCCAAGCTTTCTCTCCTCCAAGGGCTTTCCTTGCAAGACAATGCTCTAGAAGGTGCAATACCTGAGAATATTTTTGAACTGAAACATTTAACAGTTCTCATGCTGGGGCTTAACAGGCTCACAGGTGCAATTCCAGCTGCTGTCTCAAAACTTGAAATGCTTTCGTACTTGGGCCTGCAAAGCAATATGTTTAATGGGTCCGTTCCTACAAGTATGGGGCATCTCAATCGGCTGATATCTCTTGATCTTTCTCACAACCATCTGACAGGATCAATTCCTGGATCTATGATAGCAGGCATTAAAAATATACCCATATTTCTCAATTTGTCACACAATTTCTTGGAGGGAAATATTCCAGATGAGCTAGGAATGTTGGAAGTTGTTCAAATCATTGATCTCTCAAACAATAATCTCTCAGGAACCATTCCTGAAAGACTTGGAGGTTGCAGAAATTTGTTCTCTCTTGATCTGTCAGGGAACAAAATCTCTGGTTCAATTCCTGCTAAAGTTTTCAGTCAACTGAATCTACTTACGAGCATAAACCTTTCCAGAAATGATTTAGGTGGTCAAGTCCCTGAAAGCTTGGGAGAACTTAAACATCTATCTACCCTTGACCTTTCTCAGAACCAGCTGAAGGG
Source organism: Jatropha multifida (assembly GCA_948099535.1). NCBI lineage: Eukaryota > Viridiplantae > Streptophyta > Magnoliopsida > Malpighiales > Euphorbiaceae > Jatropha > Jatropha multifida. The sequence continues at coordinate 52,055 of CANUEX010030757.1, read as the reverse complement.
CAAAATACCTGAGAGCTTTGCTAATCTTTCTGCCTTGAAACAACTTAATCTTAGTTTCAATGAACTTGAAGGCCAAGTTCCTAAGACCGGCATATTCAAAAACATAAACACCTCCAGTCTGATTGGAAACCCTCATCTCTGTGGGACCAAATCTCAAAGAGCATGCAGCAGGAAGAGTTCACATTCCTTATCCAAGAAGACAGTGTGGATTCTCCTATCACTTGGAGTGGTTTTCATGCTTCTCATTCTAGCAGGAGTGATTTCATTACTCCTCCAACGTGCCAAAAACAAAAACCCTGGATCTGAAAGAATTGAGAATGTAGAACCAGAATTCGCTTCAGCACTGAAACTCATAAGGTTTGAGCCCATTGAATTAGAAAATGCTACTAGTTTCTTCAGCGAAGATAAAATAATTGGAGCGAGCAATTTGAGCACTGTTTACAAAGGTCAATTAGAAGATGGACAGATTGTAGCAGTAAAGAAACTGAATTTGCAGCAATTCCCTGCAGAATCTGACAAGAGCTTCTACAGAGAAGTCAAAACATTGAGCCAGCTGAGACACAAGAATCTAGTCAAGGTACTTGGTTATGCCTGGGAGAGCGGTAAAATAAAGGCTTTAGTTTTGGAATACATGAATAATGGGAGCCTGGAGAGCATCATCCATGACCCTTATGTTGATCAATCAAGGTGGATTTTATCTGAGAGAATAGGCATCTTTATTTCGATTGCAAGTGGGCTGGATTACTTGCATTCTGGTTATGACTTCCCCGTTGTTCACTGTGACTTGAAACCGTCTAATGTTCTGTTGGATAGTAACTGGGTTGCCCGTGTGAGCGACTTTGGAACGTCCCGAATACTAGGGGTTCATCTCCAGGATGGAAGTAGCCTTTCATCATCATCAGCTTTTCAAGGCACCATAGGCTACTTGGCACCAGGTGGCCTTTAAAAATCATTTCTCCTCATCGCATTAATTTTCAGTAGCTATTGCCTTTTTCTATGGTTTGACTTCCACTAACAGATTCCATATTTTATTTCAGAATTTGCATACATGAGGAAGGTCACAACTAAAGTAGATGTATTCAGCTTTGGGATTTTAGTAATGGAGTTCCTGATAAAACGAAGGCCAACAGGACTGACCAAAGAGGATGGACAGCCAATCAGTCTAACTCAACTCATTGAGAAAGCCCTTAGCAATGGCATCAATGGACTTCTTCAAGTTTTAGATCCTTTGGTTGCCATGAACGTGTCCAAGGAGGAAGAAACAATAAAAGAGCTCTTAAAGCTCGCCTTGTGCTGTACCAACCCAAATCCTGATGATCGACCAAACATGAATGAGGTGTTGTCTTCCCTCAAGAAGCTAAAAAATGCAAGCAGTGCATACTAAGAGTGGGAAGATAGATTCAACTGCACATTGTATTCTGAATTTTGTTCAAACGCATGTCATGTTTTGAAAAGGGAAATCGAGTCAAAAATTCGATCTCAGTTAATTTTGTGGGCAGTGAATCAAAGCAAAACTATTAATATCTTGTTCAGAAAATAATCATCAATTGTAGCAAGATTAAGAATTTCAAAAATATGCACATAACCAATGAGCAAAGAGAATTTTCTCTTTAGAGTACTGTATGCGAAAATATTTCCGTAATCATCATTGATGTAAAATCACAATAATAAACAAAACACTCAGATTATCTGCATATAATAATTGGCTATGATGCCATATAAATTTACATAAAAGTAAAAAACCAAAGAAGAAGAATTTGATGCCTGCCTCAGTTTGATTCTTTTGGTGGATCATACTTCAAATACTCCTCAAAAATAGAAGGGAATTCCAAACCACCAAAACCAACGCCATTGCCATTCTCCACATCAAAAGCAGCCTTACCCAAAAGCAAAAAAGCCAACCTCAATGGCTCCTTCCTCTCCTCTCCTTCACCATTTTGTAAAAAGTACCTAATCCACCTCTCTAATCTCTCCACTTCGATTTTACATTTGGGTCCCTTGACCCCAACAATCTTCTCATAAAACCCACCCTCACATCGACAACACTCATCACAAACCCTTTCTTTCTTTTCTTCTTCTTCTTCTTCCTGGTTTCCTAGCTCAAAATCTGACAAACCCAGAAGCTGCATTAACAATTGAATATCATCAAAATCATTGGTTCTATCTTGATTGATGGTTATCGGCTGTTCTTGGGGGATTTCTTGAAGTAGGCTTTGTGATAAAGAGTGTGAAGAAAAAGATGAGAGGAATGCTAATGGAGGCTCACTGCTTTCTTGGAGAATTGTTGAGCTGCTGGTATCGAGTTCTTGGTCTACATCGAGATATATTGGTGTGCTTAGAGATTGCGTTGATGTGTCCTTTGGTGGTGGTGGTGATGGTGATGGTGACGGAGAAAAATTGATGGACTGTGTTGGGCTTTCAAGTTGCAATCTTTTCTCTACTTGTTTAAGGGAGGAGAAGAAATTGGAGTGCAGAGACGGTGGTCGCATCTTCCCTCTTCTTGAAGATAAAACCCAAACGGAAAAAAAAAAAGTGGAGAAAAGAACAATGGGATAGCGTATTTGTATTGTATCATCTGAGAATGTCGTTTCAAATATTCCAGAAACTACAAGTCGTTTCCTTTATAAAAATTTTCTTTCCCCTGCAGTTTCGGAGAGAAATGTTAATGATCTTCTGTAACATGTTCAGCAATGCCACTGTTTCCATTCATTTGAATAGATTCTTTTTCCTTCCCTAACAGTTTGGGGAGAAAATTTTGTTAACGACGGAATGATATTCTAACTTCTAAGGACAAAATCCAATTATAAATTCACAATTCACAAGTGGATCCAACAAAAGAAAATTTCATATTTTAGTCTCTGGCTTTAATTTGTCTCGGTGTTTCTTGCACTTCTATTGGAAACCATGCCGTATTTCTCACGTAAACCTTTCAAGAATTGCCACATTAAAATAGAATTTCGAATTTTAAAAAAGTTATATCAAATTCCATGGAGTCTAGTTGATATTTGTTACAAATTGTGCACTACTAGTCTACTCCAATTATATCATCAGATACTCAAATCCCCTTTCACTTTCCAGGGACGAAGTTTGTGGCATAAGCCCAGGCGTTGTTGTTGACAGGATCGGCCAAGTGGTCAGCCAAGTTCTCCAATGGACCCTTTCCAGTAACAATGGCTTGAACAAAGAATCCAAACATAGAGAACATAGCCAATCTACCATTCTTGATTTCCTTTACTTTGAGCTCAGCAAATGCTTCCGGATCATCAGCCAAACCCAACGGGTCAAAGCTTCCACCTGGGTAGATTGGGTCTGTTACCTCACCGAGAGGTCCACCGGCAACTCTGTAACCCTCAACAGCACCCATCAACACTACCTGGCAAGCCCAAATGGCCAAGATACTTTGAGCATGGATCAGGCTTGGGTTGCCCAAGTAGTCAAGACCACCCTCACTGAAGATTTGAGCTCCAGCTTTGAACCACACAGCCTCGCCGAATTTGACACCGTTGCGCGCCAAGAGCTCAGGGAATACGCATCCGAGAGCTCCAAGCATAGCCCATCTGCAGTGGATCACTTCGAGCTCACGGTTCTTAGCAAAGGTCTCTGGATCAGCAGAAAGTCCAGCAGTGTCCCAGCCATAGTCACCAGGGAACTCACCGGTCAAGTAGGATGGAGGCTCACCGGAGAATGGTCCCAAGTACTTAACACGGTCTGGGCCGTACCATGGACTGCCAGAGGAAACATTCTTGGAGGCGGTTTTCCTCATTGTGACACGGCCATTGCCCATGAGCTCGGGAGCAGATGGGCCGAACTTCAACGCCTTGCCGGCGAGTGAAGGGGAGGAAAGGGCCATTGTAGAGGCAGCCATTTGATAGAATTGGAAGGATAGAAAGTATTGATCGATTTGTGTCTTTGCTTGTGGTTGTAGACCTTCGTGAGCTTGTATCTTTATATATGGGCTACGGCTAGAGGAGAAGGTCCTTATCTTGGGGGAGATCCATAAGTGAAATCCTATTGGTTGGTGAAAAATTTGTTTGTCAACATGGCACTCTCTAAACCACCCTTATCACTATCGGTCTGTTTAGGTGCAATATCGTATCAAAAATCTCAGCCAATACTATAAGTTGCATTTTCATCCAATAGCAAATTGCAACGTGTCCTTTTGGATATTACTATATATCTATGCTTAAAAGTGCATATCAACAAGACATTTCAAGCTTCTTATTTTACAAGTTTTATTGAAAACTCAAATTTTAAGTTGTGTGTACTAATTAGGAGTAAGGAATTTTAAGGTTACCATCAATAATGTGAAGCGATAGTTTAGCAATGCTTTGATGAGGCTTCCCTTGCTAGATGTTTCTTTCATCAAATTTGGTTCACTAAGTAAAAAGATTGAGACGTAAAAAAACTGAAAATAACCATTGAATCCTTATGGATATTATAATCACAACTCTATCTTACTATCCACAGCCTGCAGATATTTTGTGTAGGCTTCTTGCTATCCACTAAAGATACATGGACGTGAAATATTAATCAGTTAATCTTTTTTCTAACTGCCAACTGGATGATGCGATGGCTGTACCAACGGAAACGTGGAACCACTACAGTGGTTACGGCTGAGAAATGAATCTAAGATGCTGGTGGTCTAAAGAGTGCCATGTCGGATAAATCAAAACAGGTACCAAAATCTTGACTGCCCAATGAAATTAGAGATTTAGATACTCTTAGATAAGAAGCTCCGGCCCCAAACTCTAATGACATCCATTTAGATAAGGGAATCCACACCCAACCCACTATAAATTCCCACCAAACCCTTTTCCTTCTTCCACCATTCCAGCAACTCTAAAAGCCTATCAAACACTTACAACCGTCTACTCTAAGAATGGCTACCTCTACAATGGCTCTCTCCTCTCCTTCATTCGCCGGCAAGGCGGTGAAGCTCGGCCCCTCTGCCCCCGAGCTCATGGGCAATGGCCGTGTCACAATGAGGAAAACTGCCTCTAAGAATGTTTCCTCTGGCAGCCCATGGTACGGCCCAGACCGTGTTAAGTACTTGGGACCATTCTCTGGTGAGCCTCCATCCTACTTGACCGGGGAGTTCCCCGGTGACTATGGCTGGGACACTGCTGGACTTTCTGCTGACCCAGAGACCTTTGCTAAGAACCGTGAGCTAGAAGTGATCCACTGCAGATGGGCTATGCTTGGAGCTCTCGGATGCGTCTTCCCTGAGCTCTTGGCTCGCAACGGTGTCAAATTCGGCGAGGCTGTGTGGTTCAAGGCTGGAGCTCAAATCTTCAGTGAGGGTGGTCTTGACTACTTGGGCAACCCAAGCTTGATACATGCTCAAAGTATCTTGGCTATTTGGGCTTGCCAGGTAGTGTTGATGGGTGCTGTTGAGGGTTACAGAATTGCCGGTGGACCTCTCGGTGAGGTAACAGACCCAATCTACCCGGGTGGAAGCTTTGATCCATTGGGCTTGGCTGATGACCCGGAAGCATTTGCTGAGCTTAAGGTAAAGGAAATCAAGAATGGTAGATTGGCTATGTTCTCAATGTTTGGATTCTTTGTTCAAGCCATTGTCACTGGAAAGGGTCCATTGGAGAACTTGGCTGACCACTTGGCTGACCCAGTCAACAACAACGCCTGGGCTTATGCCACAAACTTCGTCCCCGGAAAGTGAGCTTGAAAGGGAGAGTAATTGTGTGTTCGATTTCAGCAATGGAATTGCATGATGTAAATTTGGTCTCAGACTAATGAAAGCATGATGTGAATTTTGCGTGCCAAAATTGGTGATTTATCTTGCAGAAAGCACAAGGGTTAATTTGGCAACAACATATAATTTGTCCAAAAATCAAATCGTTTAATATTTATTTCTTTGCGTTAAAAAATTAAATTGCACGGAGAATTGATTTTTGGGTAAACTGTAAAATTGCACGGAGCAAATTGATTTATATTCCAAAACAGAATTATTTTATGCTTTCACTTAGACAACCGCTATCATATTCCCAGAAAATAGTTGATTCCAATCTAAAATGCCATAAATATACAATAAAGCTCATCGCGAAATATGAACTCAGACCTTTTGTTTATCTGATATTTAGTAAGCATCAAATGTAAATTTTCTCGAGTATATTGCTATAACTTATTGTAACGTTATTTTATCAACAAAAGAATTGTGTGGTCTGCTATAACCCTCCATCCCACAACCTCCTTCCCTTCAACACTCCAAGACACGTTGATTCCAGCATGCAGCTTCTAGTTTCATCCTTGGTTAAAACCATAAATTTAAGCTGAGACACTTTGATAGCGCAGTTAAGCCCACGACTGCTTCCATGAGAGGGCTTATTTTACCATGGTTAAGCCCCACGACTTGTTGCCACCCTTGCTCTGGCCACTGAATTTGCATAGAGATCCTGATACTGTGACGCTGAAGATTCCCAACTGAAATCTATACTCATGTCCTTCTGAACAAGCTCCAGCCAGCGCTCAGGATTATTCCTATAGTAATTAAATGCACGTTCTAAAGCTCCATTTATTCCCTACAAATGTCAATCAAATGTTTTTTATCCATCAGATGATCAGAATAGTATCCCAAACAAGAATGTTTAAGGCAAATCAGACAATTTCAGATGAAGAAATCAATTGATTGCGTAGATGATAGTATTGGCTCTATCATGGCCACTGCAGGCCTACAGAAGTAACTAGTCGCTCAAGGTAAACGAGAAGTATGCAGCCTAGGTATTACCTGTTCATCAGGAGTCAGGAATGTAAATCCATTTCGAAATTGGAGAGGAATTTCATCATCATCAACATCAAAAACACTACAGCAAAATGAAAGTCAAGAGTATAGAGTAATGTTACGTTAAAATAATCATACCATGCACAAAAAAAGAAAAAGATAGACAAAGTTCGCTACCTGTCATTTAGGCCCCCAGTTTTTCTTGCAATGGGTATGGAGCCATATCTCATTGCTATCATCTGCAGAATATTACAGACGTAGAAAATGAAGAATTCAAATGTGTCTGCATTTGAAACTGACGCATAGGCACAAAAAAAGGAAAAAAAAAAAGGGGGTGTTTGCCATTCAAGAAAACTTGCAGAAGCAATGATTGATGACTTTACCTGTGTAAGGCCACAAGGCTCAAAGATAGAAGGGATGATCAACATGTCAGATGCTGCATAAATGGAATGGGCAAGAGAATCATCATACTTTAATATCAGCCGAATGTGCTCATGATTCTGAAAATGGTTTGCAATGCCCTCAAATTCTCTCTACAGAGGAAATGAGTAAATCAGCCAGGAAAAAGTTGACCACAAATATATATATATATATATATATATATATATAATCAAATAAGATCTCAATCCAAAATATGTATAAAATGCAGGAGACTGCATGCGTTTTGCAGTAGAAACAAAAAAAGATAAAAGATCACCTGAATATGAGCAACTGGGCTTGAGCCAAGAAGTACAAATTGTCCACCCAACTCCAAAGTTCGGTATATTGCATGTCTAATAAGATGTACGCCTTTCTGCGGCACCAATCTTGTTATACAGCCTACCTATTCAATAAAATACAAAATATAATTTTAAAGAATGGAAGTAGATTCATCCAGGAAACAAATGTCTCAGATGACCCCATATGCAGAATTAAATAACACATGGAAAAGTATAACATTCACATGGTATTGGTGCTCATGAGCTTCCTTACAATCTCAGTACTACAATATATCATTTACTCCAACAAACAAAATAAATTATTTGAATGCTAACCTGATAATAAAAGGAACATTGAAACCATTTGATACAAACTAAAATCAAATATGTTTTCATCACACTTGGCTGTGGAATACTAGGCATTAAAATAAAATCCTAGCTACACACAAAAATTAAAAGAAAAAGAATAAGAGCCCCTGCTGCATGCAGGAAAGATCCTTTTATCATTCGGCAAAGTATCAAGAAATCTTGACATATTACAGCTCAATGTATGTTACTACATGGTTGGCTGATGTCATAGGATCAATAAAAGTGGTGAATGAGATAAGTGGTTGGTAATGCATTGACGCAACAATATCAGTGTAAAATTGCTAATTATGATACCCAGAAAAAAAAAAAATTAAAGTCCAACCATTCCAAAAAAGAAAAATGAAACTTTTAGTACTTTTGAAGGAAGAATACCAATGGCTGCTTAGCATCTGAAGTAGATAGCCCGAGATGCCTTCTTATAGCTAATTTGTTTTCCAGTTTCCCTTGAAGATCATTAGAACTGTACTGAACTTTGAGAAATGAATCAGTCATAGGATTCCATGAATCGGTATCAATTCCATTAAGGATTCCAATAAACTTCTTGGCATGAAAATTAAGAGTTGAATGGAGGCCTCTTCCACCCTGTGAAAGATGAATGAAACCTATATAGAGAACTTTGAGCAGAAATCAATAAAAAGGGAGCAAACTTCAAGAGTAATGTTCGGTGAAAGAATCACTCATTCACTGCTAGTAGTCTTGCAGACTAATATGCGGTTTCCAATCCTCATGATTAACTATTATCACAAAGGCTGGAGAAATAAACCCAAAATATTACACTAGTTTAACTATAGATGCCTTAATAGAGTTATGTGAATGACACATGATTGCAGCATCATTTTAGATACAACATTTGGTCATTTCAAATGTGATCTTCGTATTCTTTTCCACATAGTTTTTCCTCTTGTAGGTGCAAAATAAAAAAATTCCAATGGAAAAAATAAATTTCTACTGAAAGTGAGGGAGAGGACCATAGGGCACCAAAATAAACCAATTACAAACTTGGTTGCAAATGATGCAGAAGTTTCCATTATTATAGCATATTCCAGCATGATGAATGATTTTTCTGTGAATATGAAAATTCCTACCCAGAATTTTATGGCTGATTGTTATTTTGTTTATAAAAAGTGTTTATAAGTTTTTTCGATTAATTTTTATCAGAGCAGATATTGGAAACAGAGGATTCTTATAGGTGAACCCAACTAGTTTGGGACTAAGGCTTAGCTGTTACTGTTGTTGTATATTAAGCATGACAGATCAAGAGCAGCTACATGATATCATACAAGAGATCTTTGGTTTTCAGTACAATTTAAAAAAAAAATAACGAAAACAAAATATGACTGCAATTTGTGAATTGCTATGCATTTATATATTTCCAAGGGCACCAGAACAAGTTATAGAAGCTAAAAGAAGAATATTTGTGTATACACTTAATCTTTTACAAGCCCTAGAAACAACTACTGCTTAGATATTTAATTAGGGAACACATTCAGACAGTTGAAAATTTTTCTTGCATAAATTGTCCTCACTAATGAAAAATTTGACACACAGCTGAAACATGAATCAAAGGAAACTTCACTTTTCAGATTATGTATAACATCTAATCAGAATATGAGGGAAAACAATTTGTCAGCTAAGAAACAGCTATAAGGAAGAATTCATACCTCAGCAGTTCGCACCTCTTGTGCATAGGTGGGTGATACAGTTGTGACAATGTTTGAGAACACCACTGCACCCTGGAGAATGGAAACAAGTAAGGACAGGGGTGGATGATTCCACTAAAGAAGATGTCAACTGCGATTGAATAAAAAATTTCAATACCTTAACAGGATTGATCCTATCATGCGCCGAGTTGTCCTGCATCCTATCTGGTCTATTTAGCTGCTGGACATCAAGTCCACAAGATACCAGCTCTGATGCAGGTGCAGTCCCTTGGTACTCAAAGTTATGACATGTAAAGCAAATTCTAGCTGAATTCAATCCTTTTGGGGTGTAAATATCCCAGTAAAGTGGCGCCTGAAATAACACATAAGAGTTTCAATTGTAATTGAATCAGGCACATAAAGAAAATACAAGGCAACATGGAATTCTAATTGATCATACAACAAAGGCTGTCTGCCAGTCATGGCAATGAATTATGTCTGGTCTTTTGCCAGCTTGAAGAAGCAACTCCAGTGCAGCTCGGCTGAAAAATGAAAAGCGTTTGAAATCGTCATGCTCCCCATAAAACTGCCCTCTCCAGAAAAACTTGTTAGGGTGATGAGGCTCAATAAAATAAACAGGAAGACCTGCATAAAAAAAAAATTCCATGATTAAAATATATTGCTTAAACAAAATGCAGAAATTAAACCAATAAAAAGATCATAAACCTTCAATGGTGCCAACCCATATTTTATTTTTGTATAATTTGCCATCAAAATATGATTCCACGACCACATCTAGAGCCTGTACAATTAATCAGATCGCTGAAAATATTCATAGAGCACATATTTTTTCAATTGTTGCACAACTCAAAATTTTAGCATTACCCTCAAATTGCCAATACCATCATATTGCATGCAATCGTATTTAGGCAGAATAATTTCCACAAGATGTCCTCTCTTTTGCAGTGCTTTTCCAAGACCAGTCACAACATCTCCCAAACCACCAACCTGTAAAGATATGGATAAATAAAAAAATTCATATACTATTAATGGTAAGAATAAATAGCCCAAATTTACCCAAAATTAGCAACTTCGCCAGCAAAATTTGCTAAATTCTGCCTTAAATATGAAATGAAGAAAACCTAGAGTACAGGCAAATTGGTCACATAATCTGTATCACATATTGCATAGTTAGATACAAGTAGATGCAAATTTTTATTATACACATTTTAAAACACCTAAGGAGCAAGTTTCCCTGCCATGTGCAGATGCATTGACACAGTTATGTAACACAGATTGGGATAGTGGTAAAGCCAACTGCAATTTATGAACAGAAAGAATCACTGAACAAAATTCACTGCAAGACCAGTGCAAGTGATTCAAGAAGACAACATATCAATGATAAAACTGCCAAGAGGTTCAAAACCACTGCAACAGCACAATCTTTTTTGCATTGATTTCACAAATACTAAATGATATCTATCCTGCAACTTTGATAAGGTACCAATGCCTGTGACCAAATGGCAATCCAAAGAGGATTAGGAAATGTGCTTCAGGTGTACTATGTTTCACATGTGCACCTCTATAATAAAGAAGAAGAAAAGGATGTGGAAGAAATATCTAACCTTCTCCTGCCCCCTACCAGTACCAGTAACTTATTTTTGGACGATTGTAACTTAACTAAATCGATTGGATAATGTGTATGTTTCCAGAAGTAAAGAAAAAGTAGCCTCTGTTTCACTTCTAAAGGCCTAATTAGTACTTCAACGCAAATAGTCTATTTATGACACAGTGACAAAGTGCAGAGGAGTTTGATAAACACTGCTCAATGTCTCTTTAGTTTATATTTTGCTTAAAATGCGAAAATATATGCAAAACACATTTGTCTGAAAAACATTCATATGTTACAGCATTTCAAATAACATTAAATGAGATTCCAAAACCGCTGAATACTTAGCAACATAATAAGAAATTGGCACTGGGAAAGAAACCTAAAGAATAAAGATTAAAAAATGCCAAAAGCTCACAAAGAGAATTCGACCAAGTTAAGCTTACCTTAGCAACTGGTGCCATCTCCGCAGCAATATGAATGACATGCAATCCTGAACTACAGATCAAGAAAGGAACAAATTAGGAAGAAAAAAAAAGAGCAAAATTTTGCTGAAATGTTCTACTTAAAGCTATTACCTTGCCGGTGATGATGCCAGCTTGAGAAACGTTGAAACAACTTCACGGTCATTCTTTTCCCTGCATTCCAAGTAAGCATCACGAACACGCCTATCTCTTTTCCACACCATATCTCTCAACAGCTTTGCATTTTCTGTTGATAATTTTTCCTCAAGCACCCAACCATCAATCATAAGCAATAAACGACTCCAAAATTCCCAAGGCATATCATCTACAGGTTGATCTAGTGCCTTTTTCTTGCTTTGTTCTTTCAAAGTATTAAGTGTATCTTGAAATTCCTGTACAGATTCTTGATATACTTGGACATAAGAATCTATTTCTTCATCAGACTTTTGAAGACGTTCCTCCAATAGTTTTATCTTTTGCTGCATTGGTTCATTATATTGCTGCAATTTTTCCGACGATAGCTTGTAGACATTGGCTTCTTCCAAGGATTCTTCCAATTTATCAACCTTCTTTCTGAGCTCCTGGTTTTGCTGTAACGCTAGAATAGCCTGATCTGCTTGTTTTGTTGCCTTCTCAAGCAAGGCTTGCAAGTTTTCCACTTTTTCCCGTAAGTCTTTGCATTCAACTTTTAGGCTAGATAATTTTGAAACATCTTCCTGAGAAGTGGACATTTTGGATTCCAGGTCTTTCAGAGAGGACTCCAAGAACATGCGCTCTTTCTCCAGTGTTATAACACGTTCATCTGTATCCTTAACATCACTAAGCTCCCTCTTGAGTGCTGCCATATCATTTTTCAGGGATGAATTCTCTGCCCTCAATAAATTAAGCTCCTCACTAAGATAATCAACACTACTATTTTGACTCAAGGAGGTATCCTCATTCAAAAGTTTGTACTGATTTTCTCCCCTATAAGTCAATTCATTCTTTAGCTTCTCTAACTGATCTTCCATGAGTTCCACATGTATCTTTTCTTGGGCAGCAACCTTCATTCTTGCATCAGTTTCTGCCAATCTCATCTCCAAAACATTAATTTCCCCTTGCAATATTTCCTTCTCAGCAAGAATTCTTTCAAGATCTTCTAGTGCATGGACCCGAGCTTGATTGAGAAGAACGATGTCTAGCAAACATTCAACACTGATGAATAAACATGCAATCTATCTATGTATAAATGACTAGAATGTGTTGATACTATAAATATATTCATGCACACGTTCCTGAAAATTACTAGAATGGAAAATGAACGAAAATAGAGAACTAGATGCATTTAAAAGAAAAAGGAAAGAGATCTTACTTTTCTCCGCATTTCTTATCATGCCAATCAAATCCTCAAGTCGGATACATGACCCGCCTTCTATTTTTAAGCCCTGAATATTGAAATAACAAATAAAATTTTAATAAACATTGTGTTTTCTAACTCGAGCCTAAGCAAACAATAGCAAAAACTAAATTCAGGAACAAACTCAATAATAAACCTAAGTAAAGAAGAAATGTAATATTTATCTGGATTCTAATACACTGGAGTCAAGCAACAAACTTCCAAATTGAATTATGCCAATGTAAACAGTTGCACAAGTACACTGGAATAGGCCACTAAGAACATTTAACTACACAGCGAAAACTCAGATGATCATTTTCTTTTTATTGGCTTGGCAAAGAGGAATACCGAAGGTTTCATTTCATCAGGAATACTAGAAAGCTTCTCTCCTCCATCTATGGCCTGTGAGACAAAAACAAAAATCATCATTAAGTTGACATCTGCAATTGTCTACAACTATGCTCAACTATATCTCCTAAGAAGATAATTAGTCTTGAAGTGTATACCCATGATAAATGACATGAAAACAAGTAAATCTTTATGAAACAACCTATTCTAATTTTTGAATATAATTTGCTATTATGCAATGCCCTCAGAGTTCCCTGTGGCACAAGCACTTAAAACATGTCGACTAACTAGAAGTTAAAATGACAAATTCATAATGCTATAACCTCATTTTCCCAACACAATCTGCGATTGCAGGCATATTACGAAAATAATAGAAAATATGCACAACATTGCAACGAGTTCAGTATTCCATCAGACCAGTACCAAAGATTTCATTTCCTCTGTAAGACTGTAAAGATCTTTTGCATCAACAAACTTAATATTTTGCCCGCCTACATTCTTCTCCATATTTTTCGAACTTCTATTAGATTCCGCATCAACACTATCGTTAGCCCCAAAGTCATTGTTCAAGCTAGGAATAGCATGAACTTTGGAATCATCTTCAACTTCAGAATCATCATCACCAGAAGACCGAAAATCTGCAGCAGTAGTAGGCCGCTGAGGAGACGCTTTCTTCACTTGCTGCCTCCTACTGTATCAAATTCCATAAAAAAAAAACATCAATCAGTAGAAGTAATGTAAAAATAACAGATTCCAGACAACTTTCTACCTCAAATTTCGTTGCCGCATTTTGCAAGAAGCAGGAATCAATTTTTGAGAAGGCAGGAAGAATCGAACAGTTGTTTGCTTATTCTCGTTACAGTTATAGTTGAAAGCGGTAAATCCCTGGCTCAGAAACCACGTTGATGGCTTCGTCGCCATGGTTGATTCTTCACAGAAAAACCGGTAAAAGCGCCCCTCCCTCTTGCTCCGCTTTGTACACAGAAGCGAAAGTGAGGGAAGAGTTGAAGAGCATCGAAATTAAAATTAATAAATTATCCTTTGCTAGAGTTTTCGAATCTCTTTCGTTTAAAGGAAAGTCGAGAATTAACAGGATACGTGGACGTGTGGACAAAAACTATGTACCTTTTATCGCTGATATTTTATTTTATACGTTATCTTAATCGAACGGTGGAGAATGGTGGGATCACAAAGAGGGTGAGGAAAAGAAAGCCCACTTATCCGCTTTTCAATTTGTCGTGTGGATATAAAACGGTGATATGTGATGGTAACATCATTGTTATGTGTTCTTGTGTGTACAGTAGTGCTGCCTTTATGATTTACAGTTTTTTTTTTTTTTGAAAAGGATTTACAGTAATTTCTTATTTCGGATCTAATTCTTTGAAACTCGTAATAAATCAAATCATGCTATCACTAAAAATTTTGAAATTTAAATAATTTCATAATTTCGTTATGTAAATTTTTCTTTGGCACGTATTGGTATCCCTCGGGCCTTATCCAAAACTGTTTAAATATTTAAATTTAAATCTATTTAAAATTTTATCATTTATATTCGTTTAAAATTCATTTAAAATATGCCTTGAGATATTCATAAATATTAAATTATTTAAATATAAATTTATTTGAAATATACTTTTTATTAATAATAGATAGAATCGCCCATAGGTACCCATAGCTCAACTTATTTAACATAATCGGTATCCAAAAAATTATAATCGTACCTATTTATATTCATTCTAAAACCGTTTGTAATCATCCGTACTCTTATTAAATGGTTAGGGATGAGGTGACCTAAAATACTAGTCTTGCTTTCATTCACAGTGGTACTATTTATTATTAAAGAAGCAAAGTTCCTCTCAATTTAACAAAATGATTTCAAGTCTTAAAGGACTATATCAAAATAAGTATTATTGGTTTAAATGACTATGGACTATTATTTATATAAAGTTAAAATGTGTTTCGATACCGAAAAAAACTTACTTATAAAACAAGTCGCATTCGATAATCCCTCTTAGGCAATGTCTAATGTTGTAAGATAGGCAATGTCTAATGTTGTAAGATAGTATTTGAGAATGTACTTTATGAAATGTTAGCCCTTTATATATAGCATTCTAATTAATTGAATTTTTTAAAATTATTTTATTTTGACGACTAAATAAATAATTAATTTTAGCGGATTTATGCGTTAAACTACTTAATATATAATTGACCACTCATTGCATATAACAAGGAAGTTTATTCAAGTATTGATACGACTTCCAATTGTAGTAGCTTAAAATAATTTAACCAGTTAGTTACACAATTTCATTATAGGACCATGTTTAGTAATATTTTTGAGGTAATTTTTAGTGTCAAAACTCTATCTTTTAATTATAGTATTTGGTAATATAACCTTTAAGAATAAATATCAATTTGATTCCTGAATTTATTTAGTAGGATAAAATAAGTTAAATTTGATCTTTTGGGTCAATTTAGCCCTTGAATATATATAGTATGTTTAAAAAGATCCGATTTCACTTTTTAGGTTAATTTAACTATTGAATTTTTCTTTTGTCTTATAATTAATAATTGATTTTATTTAATACTATTGACTTTTTATCATTTTTTTTTCTAAACTAAAAACACTCATATTAAATTTTTTCAAAAATATAAATTTAAAATTCATAAAAAAATCATTTATTGTAATATAATAAATTTATAAATATGCATTTGAACCATTGAACTTTTTTCTGTGTCTTATAAATTAATAATTGATCTTATTTAACATTATTGACTTTTTATCATTTTTTTCTATACTAAGAACACTCAGATTAAACTTTTTCAAAAATATAAATTTAAAATCCATAAAAAAATCATTTATTGTAATATAATAAATTTATAAATATGCATTATGACTTTGACTTACTCAACATGAAAAAATGTATAGATTTCATAAGCGATAACTTATTAATAGAGGTTAATTATAAAAATTTAAATTAATACATATTTATAAATTCAAAATCATCGATCAAGATAAAAAGAGATACAATATATTTCATATATCATTTTTTTATATATTGTAATTAATTAATTTCTTAATAAATTGTTAACTCAATCCCAACTACAGTTTTAATAAATGTCTACATAATAATTTCATAAATTGTTTTTTCTTTTCTCTCAAATTCAACTACTTAAACAACTAATGTCATGTTTTTGTTATTTTAAGTTAAAAAGATAATTAAGCAGTTGTTTTTACCAAACATTTCTAATTTAAATCTCTTTATAAAAAGCTATCATCTAAAAGCTAACCGCTAACAGCTAATAGAACAACTATTATAATTAACTAATAACTACTAAAATAACTAATATTATCAAATAGACCATATGACCTATGAAGGTTATACAATGTGAAAGGTTTCAAGTCCTTTGAAAGTTATGGAGCCAGAAGGTTTCAAGTTTAAATTTTCTTTAACTTCAAAGTTATGGTCATTTTGATGAATATTATTTATTATTAAAGAAGTAGAGATTCTCTCTGTTTAACAAAGGGATTTAAAGTTTTAAAGACTATATCAAGATAGATTAGTCTTGGGTTAAATGACTATAGACTCTAATTTATGTTAAGCTAAATTGTGTTTCGATACAGGGAAAAACTTAGTTATTAAAAAAAATCATGTTTGGTAATCCTCTTAAGCTAGTGTTTTAATGTTCTGAGATAGCATTAGAGATTGAGAATGTGCTTTATGAAATGTTAGTCCTTAAAATATAACATTCCACAATAATAAATTGAATTTTTAAAGATTATCTTTAACATCTAAATAAATATTTAATTTTTTCCGGATATTTATACACAATCACTTTATAAACAACTAACCACTAACATCTCATAAAAAGATACTCATTACATCTGACAATATTAAAATACTATCAAAAAATACTCCATACATGAACATGACAACAAGGATTATCCAGGTCTTGATACGGCTTTCAATTGTAGTTGCCTATTAGTAATTTAATCAAGCATGTACATAATTTCTTTTTATAGTCATGTTCAGCAATCGCTCTAAGATAACTTTTAGCGTTTAACGAAGTCAAAACTCTACCTACTGTAGTATTCAGTAACATAAATTTTATAATAACTTTCAAAGTTTTAGAAAATTTTTTATGAAACGTTAAACACTTTAACTTTAGCATTTCATAGACATTTTTTTTACAATCATCCTATTGTTTTTTTTTCTCTCGAATTCAACTAATTAAAAAAATAATGTTTTTTTTTGTCAAAACAACTAATTAAACAGTTATTTTTACTGAATATTTCTAATTTAAATCCCTCTATAAACACTTATCAACTAAAAACTAATCATTAGTAGTTAACCGCTAACACCTAATAGCTAATAGAACAGCTAACAACTATTGCAATAACAACTAACAACTAGTAAAATAGAAAATATTACCGGATAAGACCTATGTCCCATGGAGATTATAGAGAGGTTTTAAGTCTTTTCAAAGACTGTGAAGCTAAGAGGATTCAAGTTTAAGTTTTTTTAACTTAAAAGTTATCATCATTTTGATAAATGTTATTCCAAAAGTAAGATTATTTTACTAAATCCCACAATATTCTTTTAGCTAATTTAACCTCTTATAAATAAAATAAATAAATAAATAAACATTGCTTTACCTTCTCCCTCACCCATAATGATCAGAATTAAAAATATATATATACATATATTTTTAAATTTATCTTAAAAAAAAAAAAATTTAACCTCGTAACTTTTTATTATCAATCTAAAGGCAATCAATGAAGTTGAATAAGCACTCCCAGCAGAATAATTGTATTGAGATTTCGAGCACTGATTTGATCATAGATCACCTGCTCCATCGTCTTTTTTTTCTCTCTTTCTTTCTTTCCTTTTTTATTTTATAAAAACGCCGAGTCCTTCCTCCTTTTTTCTCATTTGGCAATATTAAACCAAAACAAAAATGTCATTTAAATTTAAAGGGAAAATATATTTTACTCTATATATTATTTATTTATTTAAATAATTTAATAGAATTTTATTTATTACAATATTAGAAAATTTGTCATTTTAATTATTTATCACTTACGATGGACGTTGCTATTTTTTTTTACTTACTCATTTATTTTTATATAATATTTAGCATTCCGTATATAGTTTTCATAAATAATTAAGATTATGTTAATATTAATATTAATCTTCAAACATCTCTAAAATATTTATTATTTTATTAGTCATGAGTATTAGCTTCTTTAAATAAATCACATGAGTTAATTAATTAAAATAGATAATCGTATTATTTTGACTATTTTAGATAAATCATATTAATTATTAAAGTGGATATATTAATTTAATTATGTTACATAAATCATATAGATTAAATTACTAATTAAAATGGATAGTCACATTAATTTAATTTTTCAGATAATCCATATTAATTAAATAAATTAAAATAGCTAATAATTTAATTTAATTTAATTTTTAGATAAATCAAATATCAAACATTATAATTAATTAAATATTATTTATATTTTTTAATTAAAGATATTATAAGATATATAAAATCTCGCTAAAGACAATTTAGGAAATTCTATTAATTCTCCATGGATACCACGTTTATATGTGTTATAAATATATGATTGTGCCTTACCATTTAGGGTTCATTAAAACTTAAAATGATACCTTCAGGTGACGGGACCTCCCATATCAAGAGGCTATTTCCAAATAAACTTGAAATATTTAGAAACATACAGATAACTAAATACAATAAAAAATAATTAAAAATTAAAAATGGGAAATACTTTTCTTAGTGGGAAGGGTAACCACTCCCTTGCCAATTAAGGGTACCATAACTGCAATGTTAGTGGCCCTACCATAACTCCAATGCACCTTTCGATTGTTTTATTTCTTATTAGTAGCTAAATGACATTAATTAATAATATATATATATATATATATATATATATATATATATATATATATATATATATAATGAAATTGCTTTATCTTGGGTGGAAAATCTCTCTTTATGTATATATATGTGTATATATATATATATATATTATAATATAATTGACGAGGCAGAGAGAGGCCACGAATGGCCTGGCCCCACCAACCCAAAATTTTTTTTTTTTAAATATTGAAAATTGTAAAATTTAAGACATTCAAATGGAAAGTTCTTTTTTATTTGTTCCGTTAATTTTGAAAATTTTTTTAGGGTACCTTTTAACTTCCAACTTTGACTCTGCTAGTAACACAGGTGAGCAAGATCGATTTGGTTTAAACTGAATTAAATTCAATAGTGAAACCAAACCGGCTAAAATTTGATAACAAAACTAAATTGACTTGAATTGATTTGATTAGTTTTATCAAATTCATTCAATTTTAAACTTCATTAATTAACTTCTATGAAATCGAACCAATAGAAATTTCAGTCCACCATTTGAAGTGATAATTAAATTTTCTGGTAAGCAGCTGACCGAATCGACTGAATTAGATTGTATCAGTTTTCAGTTTAGTTCAATATTGTTTTGCATACCCCTAACCACTAGTACAACATTAACTCAATATTTTACTTTTTTTTTTCCGAATACAAAATAATATAAGGAAGCACACACTAAAAATAAGAAATTTAATTAAAAGATTGCCATACTCGAAATAATTTTTTTAAAAAATAAAAATAAAAATAATATATAATATTAGAAATGAATATGCAATCTCAACTATATAAACCCATAAATTCACATACTGAAATCACCAATTCACCGTTTTTCTATATTTTGTAGAAAATCTTGAATAATTATTCGATGGGTCGAAAAAAGATAGAAATGAAGATGGTGAAAGACGACAACTCTCGTCAGGTGACTTTCTCTAAGCGAAGAACTGGTCTATTCAAAAAGGCTAATGAGCTCGCGATCCTTTGCGCAGCGCAAATTGCGATCATCGTTTTCTCTCCCGGGGGAAAACCATTTTCGTTTGGTAACATAAGTGTGGAGTCTGTGGCTGAGAGGTTTCTAAATCAAGACAAAACCAAAAACTCCCAAGTATCTACCTTTGGCAAAAAAGCGGCTAAATTGGAGAAACTCAGTAACCAACTCAGTGAGTTGCAAAAACAACTTCTATTTGAGAAAAAGAGAGAAGAACTATTAAAAAAAACAGTGAAAGAAAATGGAATAGCTGATACTAAAGCTTTTGATGGTATGAGTTTTGATGAGCTTTCGACGATGAAAAAAGCTTTAGAATTGCTTCGTGAAATTGTGAGAACTTATATCGGTGAAATGGACGCATCTTCTTCCTTGATTCTTCTATCTAAGAAATCTGTCTGTTAGGTTTCTTAATTTGAATAATATTGAAACTTCATGTAATGGGAGTAAACTACCTCCTAATTGTAATGTTTCAAAGTTGAAAATATGATCTATTGCAATATGTTATCGGTAATTGCTTTTAATTTTTTTTCTTCAAAGTATATTTACACATTGATCCATAATCTTTAACCTTATAAATAAAATTCATCAAAGATATAATCCATTTTTATTAATCTAATCACATGCTGTTGTTTCAAAAGGATAACATATAGACATGAGAAAAAAAAAACCCATTGATTTTCCTTTCATTGTGCTGTTACCTTCTTATTTAAACATTATTTGTATTTATTTGTCATTCTACTTCTCAACACATAGCACATAAAAAAAATATTTTCTCTTATATTTATATGCAGTGGCTTCAGATACCGAATAATTAAAAAAAATTACCCCTAATCTATTATATTTATTCATTATTGTATATCTAATAGTCGAGAATTTCATAATGACATTATTCGGCCAACTGTTCATTTCCTATTCATAGAAGTTTAAATTTTTTAATGATGGTAATTAATTTTTTATCTTATAAGAAAGTGAAGAGTTGAAAAGTAGGGGTAGACATTTGGTTAATTCGATTAATTTTAAATCGAATAAAACTAATCAAAAAATTAGAAACTAAAAAATCGTATAAAGTGAAACAAGCGAAAGTCTATTATATTTTTTCTCTTTTAGATGATCAGTCTCCTAGAAATAACCCAAGCAGTGAGCGAAAGCGCGTTCTTGTGCTTAAGTTACGCTTTTTTTGCTTTCAAAGAAGATTAAGAAGGGGGCAAGCACACTCAAATTTTCAATAATTGAAACCAAATTGAAATAGAAAGAAAATTAAATTAATTATATTTTAGTTGGTGTTAATAGATTGAAATATATATATATATATATATATTGTTTTTCTAATAGATAGAAAATATATCTATTAATGATTAGAATATTATTTATTTTTGAATTATTATAAAATAATAAGATATTTTTAATAGTATTAGTTAAATAATTAATGGATGATAAATTTAATAGTATTAGTCAAATTAAGTCATGAGGGTTTTTATTTTCAAAAAATAACTACGAGGTCCTAATTTATTATTCCATTAATACGAATATTGCTCTTTCTGTTCAAAATAATATTTTCTTAAATAGCACTAGAGTAAGAAATTGGTTCCTAAATTATAAACAAATTAACAATAAGTACTTAATTTATGATTGCCGTTAAAATTTTGGTCATTTTCTTATAATTTCCGTTAACACTTTAGTCCTTTTATTTTGAATGGAAATATCAAAGTGTTAATAAACTCATAATTTAGGGACCTTATAATTAATTTTGAAAAATATAAATTCTTATGTTTTAACTCAGGTTTAAAAAATTACTCGCTTCGGCAATATGTATAAAAGGGAAAAACTTACCTCGGTTAGGTTCATGGTTGTACCTATGAACTACATCAATGAAACTAATAATTTTTACTGAAACGATAATATTTCTAACCATACATTTTTTTTTTTACAAAACAATATTCAATATTTAAGTGTCAATAACTTAAATTAGGAAAGAATGCCACACTTGCATGTATATATCGACATCTAAACTACAAATCAAAAACAAATAATTTTGATGACTTGCAAATCAATTGCATAGCTTTTAAGTACATTATTAGGAGTAAACGAAGGAAATAAGTTGAACTTAGACCTAATCTTTGACAGATTGACATAAAGCTAGCTGTAGAACATAAAGCATTTGGAGCAATCTTTTCCCCTTTCGAAAAGGATGTTCAAAGTTAAACATTACACTATAAGCTCGAAAAATGATGGGTGTCGTAAGCTTTAAAGACCAAGCATGGCCACACGTGCAGGCTATGGAAGCTCGAATTGAAATCAGTACGACACTTCTTTTGCCTCGTGGACACTGGCTGCCATGGAATAGACATATATATTTTAGCAATTGCTTGAAATTGCAGGCTAAAGGAGTGACCAATCTCATATTATATCTAATTTTTTTCTTTCTATTAAATGGGTTATAAATCGCTGTTTCTCTTATCTAGATATTGGACCATTCGCTTTTCTTAAAATGGTGCAACCACTCATCATTTTATTATATAGCAATAATAATAATAATAATATATTTTTACCTGATTATTGAATAAGAAATAAATTTATTGAACTGATCAGGTGTATTTTGATTATTTTTTTCACTAGTGTGAGGAGTGAAACTCGATCATATAAATTTCCATCAATTTGATGAGTAAAGTGAGGATTATCTTGTTGCGTAACTCAGCGATTCGTTAAGCGTCCTAATGAATGAAAAGAGATAAATTAATTGGCAATATTATTAGATTTAATCACAAAAATATGTGATTAAATTTAAAAATATTCAATCGGGAAGCCCACAAATTGATTTTGAGTGTTTGATTATTGTATTAGAATTTCAGTTCGCCAACTATACACCACCAACCGCTTGTTTTCCAAACAACAATTATTATAAACCAAAGGCAGAATCTGCGTGAAGAAGAATAATATATTGATAGAAAGAAAATTTTGTTTAATATGAAAAGCAAACAAAAAGATTATTCTCAATCGCTTAGATATGAATCTTTGAAAGAAACTATAATTTTAAGCCGACCAAGCTTCGAATCCACACTTGATTGATCAGAACCTTCTCTTTATATTTTTTGGAAAAAGCCTAGCTGTCATAGTAGCATTACAAGCCAATACACCAATTTTAGTGTTGTCTGTTCGTTCCTCTTCTTTTCTTTTTTATTTAAATTATAAGATATAATTTTAAGATTAACGTCTTGCAAATTATAAAACATAAAAATTTTTATGTTGAAATTACAAATGCGCTTTTTAGATATCAAATTCATATTTTCACTTTTAAAATGATCGGATACCATTTAACACTCTAATTCATGTGATTTATCTTAACAAAATATAATTTCGATAGCATATAAGAAAATAAATTAATCAATCCAACAACTCTTTAAAATATTTTTCCAATTAAGAATACAACTCTATGACCATATATATACTAAACGTCTAAACCATAATTAATATACCAAACTATATTAATTATACGTGTTTGAATGGAATAATATATTATTTTAAAGTTTTCATGTTCTTTTTAAGTTCATTGCTTCTCTTTTGGTAATATCCCAAAAAAATGGAAGGTTATAACTACAAGTGCATAACACCGCCGCATGCGCTGGTCTCAACCACCTACCCAGCTAGCCAATATATCTCATCTAAAACTTTTATCGTCAAGAATATAATTTGTTAAGCTTTTCAATTATCAAGCATATTCTTCCTTATGTGTCCTCGTTTCCAATGGACAGGAAAAGAAAAAGAAAGAAAAAGAAAAAGAAACCAACAGATCTTTTTGAGTGTTTATATTTCTTTACGCACACCGTTAATGGAAGCACATATGGCCTTTCAGACAGCCACATAAATATAAACGAAAGGAAAGTATAGATTCTAATCCCGTTCTTGGTTTTAAATGTATGTAAGTTGAAAATTTTCCTTCAAAATAAACCAGCCATAGGTTATATATATATATATATATTTGAGATTGCAATCAGTGAGGGAATCTTTGAAGTTGTTTATTGTATCTTACAGATTAGACTTCTCAAGTTTGGCTTTCCAACTATTATTAAAGATAGAATCTTTTGCAGTTCAGAAGCTCATTGGCTGTTCTGTAATATTGTACTCTTTCTTCTTCTGGGTTCTTTAAGCCTTTTGCTGCTTCTTGTGCATGTCCAACCTAACTTTTCAAAGCCTTGTCTTAATCTTCTGTACCTCTTCTGAACTTAATTGATATAGCATACGCATGCTTATATTAAAAAAAGAAAAAAAAAGAAAAAGAACATTCTATGGAAGTTTTTGTTCGGAGAATTAGTGTAAACTTGTCAAAAGACAAGCCGCGTCAGTTGGAAGTTGGAGACAATTATTAAACTAATTAACTAAAGTAACTGTCATTAATTAAACAATTAAAATTGAGACTTGCCAATCTTAAGCAAGAACTTTTTAAACAGCGTTTAATATTATGCGATTTGATGTTCAGTAACACAGTATTTAAATTAACTTTTAAAAGTTAAGACGACGTTTTATGAAAAATTAACACATACAAAATTTAACTTTTAGAACCCGTTTAGAACAAATGAATTCCATAAAATTTTATGGAATTCATTTGGAAATTTAAAATTTTGTGTTTGAAATGAAAAAAAATATAGATTTAAATTCTATGAATTGAATTCCATAGAATTCGATTAGCTTAATTCAAATCCTATTAAAATTGTTGAAATTTGCAAATGAATTTCACATATTAATCCACTAACATTTATATTGATTAAACTGCCCCTACATTTAAATATTATTGATTAAACTGTTCTCATTTATTTTTTTCAATATTTTTTAAAGAATATGAAGTTGCTATTGTATATAACTAATCTAAATGAATTTTAAATTTTGAATATATTTTAGTTTATTAATAAAAATAAAATTTAAACATTTGCAAGGACATGAAATTTAAAATTTTAAAATTTAATTAATTAATTATGATGAAATATGGGTGATTTATTTATATTAGTATTTTTGTTAAATTATTATATCAAAGTTATGTTAGAAAATAAACACAAATGGATTTTTATTTAAAAATTGTTCCAAACATAATTTTATGGAATTCAATTAAATTTTTTATTTTAAATTATAGCATACCAAACATGACAAATTCATTTATAAATAAATTTTACTTGAAATTTATTTATAAATAAATTCTATAATCATAGTTTATTTATTTCAAACGATATCTTAGCGTTTCACGAAAAACTATTTAAATAACTATCAAAAAAGTTAATTTTATAAAACATACCCTTAATATAATCAAAATCAATTGAAATAATTTTCAAATTGAGTGAAGTGATAGTATTATTTTATGGAAATTAGTTTTCTGCAAAGGGAATAAAAAAATCAATGAAATCCTACCCAACAATATACCAAACTATAAAACAAAATTTTCACTCTCACCAAAGAGAGCCTCACATCACTCTCTTCCCTGTAAGATAAGATCTTAACAACATCTTCATACTATACAAATTTTTTTTTAATTAATATTTATAAAAAAACAATTTTTGCCACGATTAAATTAACCATTATTTTAAAAGCATGGAAAAAAAATATTTATTAGTATTCTTGAGTTAGAGTTTACGTACTTACGAATAGAAGGATTTAATTAATTATAAATTTAAAACATAATTTAATTTCTTAAAAATTTATAATCTAAAAGTTATAAATAATTATGGTAATATATATTAATTTCTAATAAGATATTAGAAAAAAAATTTGATAAATTAAGTTAGAGTATCAAAATACTATGAATTTTACATCTCGTTGCTATATGGAGTTAAAATGTTTTTTTTTTAAATTAGAAAAAAAAGAAAAAATGAAATTTCAATCCAAAGCAGACTCAAAATGGAAATAGAAAAAGTCGGGAAGTAATTGATTTGCTGAGACATAGCCAAGAAAACTCTTTTCGTGTAAAACCACTACTCCCCCCACGTATACACAGACACGACGCCACCTTCCTTGATTTTGACCCATCAAAACGCGGATCAGTTGTTGAAATTACCAGAACACCCTTTCCACTCCTACTCCTCCTAGTTCTAGCTTTTATAGATTTTCGCTTTTTTATTAAGAAAAGGAAAAAACCAAACCGAACCTTCCCCTCCCAATATAAACTACCAATTCCTAGCCCCTCTTTGCAATTTCGTCGTAGACCTATAGCCGGAGAAGAAGGATCAGAGAAAGCCAAACGTTGTTTTACAATTATGCAAGAGGATATAGAAAAGAGCAGCGATGTCAGCGGCAGTAGCAAGAGCAGGAGAAAGAAGATGAAGATGTGGCTTTTTAGGAAGCTAAAGATTAAGGATGCATGGAGATGGAGATGGAGGTTTTTGGGTTCTGCTTTTAAATGGAAAAGAATTCACTTTCAGCTCTCTTTTTTTGATGATATTCTTTTCAAGATTGTTTCTGCCGTCGAGGCTATTGTTTTGGTGGCTACTTTGTGTTTCTTCTATTTATGTTGCGGCTGTCATATTTAAACTCTTCTGTAATTAATGTCGGGTTTCCCCCCCCCCACCCCCCCTTAATTTCTCTATAATTTTTGTTTCCTGTGTAGCTCCTTTCTTCCTCGTAAAAGTAAAAGTTTAACCGAAAATTTTGTTATTGGGTTATCTTGAAGACGTTGAAGGAGATAAGGAGAGTGGAGAGTGATTTTGCTCTAATGGCAAACCTGTCAATGCAGCTGTTTGTCAAAATGCTCAGTCACTTTCTCCGTGCAATGGAAACAACTGGGTTATTTTGGGTTTGTGAGTTCTGAGATGGAGCTGGTTTGAAACAGAGTATGGAATGGACAGTACTTGTCAATGTTTCTTCTTTATTTTAATTCCTTTGTGTCCAGAGCCTAATATAATGCATTTAGCTATAGAACTCTTCCAATATTTAATCTCTGAGGAAATAAAAAATAGAACACTGTAAAAAAAAACCCTAATCTGGATTGAACCAATTTTTATCTCCTCTTCAAATTTTATGGGTTGCTCTGCTCTGCTTGATTTTTCCTCCATTGTTTTTATTTCCAGTTGAGGGTCTCAAGTCTCGACTGACAACTGGCCTAAGATTTAACCCAGTATTTCTTAAGCTGTGTCCACAGTTGACTTGAATGCAGTTTTTGATTCTACAAAGAAAGGAGGACAATTTTCAAGAATTAATGCCTCAAATTTGCTGAATAACCAGCAGTTTACAACCCATGAACTATCTTTGGCTGACATTGCCGGTGAAGAAAAAATCTTCTATAAATTGGGTGGCCTGGAGCCAGGTTTCGTAAGGAAGTGGCAAACTTGTATATAAATGGATTAAACATTGAATTTCCATAATTCAAACTCCAAAAATTATTTTTTTCGAAGATATTGCCCACTCTTAAATATGTATTCTTCATATATTTTACGGTAATTTCTGTATTTTTTTTATTTTTACACGTTTCCTTGCATTCTCCTTTATAATTTGAAAATACATAGCCCATGAACATGAAACTGTTGCTGTTTTCGTTGGGAAACCAGTTATTTTCACTCGCTAGAAAGGTACTGTGTGATTGGGAAACAAGTAGTGAACCCTTAAGCAACCGAATGGGAATTTTTGCGTATTTTTTTTTCTTTTTTTTGACTAAAACAACTGCCAATGAATTTATTAACCACCACTAAGTTTTACTTTTTATATGGGTTTATTTAGTGAAACTTTGTTTCTAAATTCTAATGATGCGAAAGAAAAAATCTAACTAAGCAAAAGAAGAAAAGCCAGAAGCTACGCGGCGAAGGCACTGCAGATTTACCAAGAAAACTAGAGCCTGCATGATTCCTAGCAACAGTCCAAAATAATGAGAAATTAACTCCTTTTGAGCCATGGCCATGGGAAATTTATCCAACTGCCGCCCGTAAAATCAAGAATTGAAGAAACAAGAATTGAAAAGAATGAAAATTAAGATTGACCCATTAATTATCCTAGATTTGTGGGTTAAATGCAATCTTTCTGCTTTGCAGGGGAAGAATGTGTTGTATAAATCTATCAACAGACTTTTCTTGATTTTTTATATTTTGACGTGCCAGTATATGGTCAAATACTGTACTTGTAAGTTGTAAAAGCTATTAAGATGCGACAGATTCTTAGCTTCAACTTTCAGAAACTAATCTGGCCAATTAGATTAATCACGTAGTTTGTTTGGACAATTACCCTTGTAAATTGGAAATTATATTTTTGATTTTGAGTAAAAATTTATGCTAAAAATGTCCCAACATCTTATGATTCATGATAATGATTGGCCAACCCTCTTCAAGGGCTTGAATTGGATTGGATCGGCAGGGATTTCAAGTTTATTTCTATGGACCCGGTTTCGGTAAATCTATCCTGTGAAAAGCTTGACCCAATTTGCATATCCATGAATGGGTCAACATGTAATAATCATTTTGTGAGAAAAGCTGGTTGCCTGAGCCTACAATTAAGATCCTACAATTACAAAATCAACACGGCTGCCTGAGCCTGACGCCGCCATAGTGAACAAAACACCAACTTTTGGTATGCTGTTGCTCTGTATGTTCATGAGTTTCTACATATGAAGACAAATAGATGGACCCTCGTCTCTTCTTCTAGACTTGGTGGCTTAGGAGCCTTAAATTCGAAGGGAAAAAAAAAGTCATTGTCCTTACAAATATTTTTCACCCCAAGCACTTCAACGTTTCAGTCTTAATAATTCTTAGTCTCTAATTAAGACTCCTTTTGTTTGAAGAAGGTGATTTAGACAAGTATTTTTTAACATTTTAATATTTTTGATGTTCAGAAAAATTACTTAATAAAAATATTATTTATAAAAAAAGAAAACTAAATGATTTAAAAGTGGAAAATGTTTCTTAGATATTAATAAACTTATTGTACGTTTTATACTAAACAAAAATTTATTGTAACTTCATAAATACTCATTTATTTTCATCCTCAAAATTACCGACAAAAACTTTATCGCCATTTTGATGGTATAAAAACACCAACAAAACATTTTATCAATAATTTAAAAAGAAAAAATTTTATCACTCATTTGCGGGTAAATCATCGTTAAATAATAATGGTAATTTTTCACTCGTAAAATACTGAAATATTTGTGATAAAAAATATTTTGTGGCTATACTTACAAAATTTTGTCTTAATATTTTTAAATAAATTTAATTTTTAATAATTTAAATTTAGTCGGTATTTTAATAATATTTTATCAGTTACTTTTTTTGTAGTTAGAAAATTATTTCCTTGTGGTGCAATATATAACTCGCAGCTAATTATTATGGCTCACCAACCATATGGATCACTAATGATTACCATGCATGATTCTTCTCATAATTAACAATAAAGTTCTAAATATTAAAATTTTTTATGATTCTAAATATTTTCATAGTGTTATGAATTAAAATTTTAAATACTGTATTTAAACAAACAATAGAATTGAATTTTTCAGACAAATATTTCCTTTAATAATGTATTTTTAAAATCAAATAGAGCCTTAAAAAATACATATATAATACACTTTTAAATTTAGAAAGTTATTATAATTTAAATTTAATTAAGTTCTATCTATTCAAGAAATATTTGATTTATTTAACTTCAAAAATAAATTCATTCAAAAAATAAAGTTTTTTTTCGAAATAATTAAAATCATACCAAGATGAAACACACTAATTTAAGTAGATCAAATTGGATTAATGGTCAATTAATTGCATAGAGCAGTTGTTGAGAAATACACAAAGAAAACCCATTAGTGTTAGCATTAATCTTTTTCTCTACACACGTTCATCACTTTTATGAAATGGCTCCGTTTGAAGACCACCGCCACTGACAGTCTCCGTCGCAAGTAGCCTTGAACTTCCCAGCGAGTTCAGACTATTACTAACGCTGTCTTCTTCTTCATCTTTATGTTCATCTTCGTCTTCGTTTTCTTCGTAACCAGCATATTGTTGAACTACCAGAACTGAACCTTGAGAAAAGGTTGAAGTAACTAATAAATCCCCCATAGCTCCTAGCTCAGGGAATTCACACCAATCCATTAGCCCAGCAGTTAAAGGAGACTGCATTACTTCGCTTCTCCCCACAACATATAGGTCATAATTATGGTGCATTCCTTTTAGTTCTTGAATTATGTCTTCGTCATTATTTACAATTTTCTCTTCATAACTCATAAACTCTTCTCCTGCAGATTTAAGCCGGAATTCATTTACAAACTCATCATCGAGCTTTTTTTGTCTATCAATAGACGACGTAGTTGACAACGTTCTTATTGCTATATCAACAGATTCAGGGTGTTTTTGTTGTTGTTGCTGTTGTCGTAGTGCATCTTCAACCCCTTCTCCAGGTATAAACCTTACAACTGTTAAAGAAACTCCATGGGTCATTCCCATTCTCCATGCAAATGATAATGCTTCGCGGTCATCAGGGCCGCCGATAAAAAACATAGCAATTTGACGCAAAGTGAGATTAGATTCTCCTACAGCTCCAAATCCTCTGTCGACAAAAATACCAACGGTGCAAGGTGCATCTGCTAATACATTTAGATTTACACCTCTAAATGAAGTGCTACCTTCTTCTTCTAATTTTCCATCAGGAGTTGGTAGCTTGTGAAACGGGAGGATCAAGAAACCGACTTCTTTGTCCTCTGCTAGACTGCAAATATCTTCATGCATAGTCGCAAATGGTGATAGTGCAGTCAACGGGTGGATAACGACTAGCTCGTTTAGATTCGCATAAGTTTCGAGCGAACTTATTATCTGCTCTGAGTATGCGTTTCTATTGGTACCGCTGCTTTTATTTCCGTTATGGACAATAAGCATGGCGGAGGCGCGGCCAGTTAGCTCGACAAGGTGGAGGGCGAAGATGCTGAGAGGGGATTCTTTTGTGGCGTTGGAGCAATCAATGAGATTGATCATTCCGGTGACGTTGCGGCTGCTTTGGAAACATGCAAGCATCCGGAACTCTGTGTCGGGTCTGGCATTTACTATTGTTCTTTGCTTGTAGTGTGATAGACGTTTGTTGGGATGGTAAATGGAGGATATGATAGGTGGCACGATTCCTGTCATTATTAAAATGGCAAGCATCACTACTACATAATCTTCTTGCAGCAAAATCTGCAACATATTTCACACGGATGATAGTCAGAAATGTAGAATTCAATTTCTGCTCTATTAACTTGCTATAAACACAATCATTATTAGTTTTTCCTCCCCAAGGGTATCGGCACACCCTTTTCTGAGTATGAAATTAATTTCGTTTTAAAGTTTGTAAGATCTCGATCCTTATAAACACAATCAACTGCATACCATATGTTGAGATAGATAATTACCGATTTGTCAAATCCCATGTTAAGGATAACGAGTGTCAAAATGCCTTTGGTATTCATAAGTACTCCAAGAGCAAAACCATCCTCACGAGTAAGTTGGTAGTAATGAGAAACAAGGAAAATGCTTATAATCTTGACATTACAGAACAATATTATCATAACCAAATCAATAATCCAATTGTTTATGCTCCAAATGTCAAGCCTTATCCCCATAGAAGCAAAAAACAGAGGCAGCAAATAAGCAGTAATAAAATCCTCAAATTTCTCCAAAAGCGCACTCGCAAGAACTCTATTTGGCATTATAATTCCAAAAACAAAAGCCCCAACGATCGAAGTCGTCCCTAACAAGTCACTCGCAAGAGAGAAGAAAGACACTGATACCAAAATGAAACAGAGGCAATATTCACTGTATTTATTTCCATTTGTACTCTTCTTTATTATGAAAGCCAGAAAAGGACGAATTGCCGTAAAGCAAAAAGCTACAAACCCAGTTGTGGCAATAAGAGACAAAACGGCGTTCATTGGACCAACACTCGCTGGAATCAAAACAGATACCATTAACCATGCAAATACTTCACTTATTATAGAAATTGACATTGCTAATCTTCCAATATCAATGTGGAGGAGCTTTTGATCGGCTAAAACTCGAGCCACAACAGGGTAGCTCGTGACCGAAAGAGCTGCACCCCAAAATACGCAGCCGATGCTTCTATAAGGGCCTCCCCGGAAACTACCTTCGATAAAATAAAGACAAATGCCCATTATAAAGGGGAGAACAGTGCCAACGATGGCCAATCGGAGTGATTTATTGCCTGCCCGGAGAATGGAAGTCATGTCTATTTCTAAACCAGTCAGGAATAAGTGGCAAGTCAACGCCCAATACGACACCGTTTCAACTATGAAGATGCTTCTCAACGGAAACAATCTTGCGAAGAAACGACTTTTGCTTAATACACTTGGACCTATTAATATACCAGCCTGCACCAACACAAATCAATCAACAATCTGTTTATTATTGTTCATTTAAAGCCCTAATTATATTTCACCTCTACAATTATTAATTACGAAATGTAATTAAATACAGATAATTATTGTGAATTACTTACAAGAATATCGGTGACGATGCGAGGGGTTCCAAGAGGTCTGAAGAGGTAGAAGAGAACGCGATTAATCAAAATGACGACGGAGAGTTGCCAGGCTAAGAGAGGAAGGGCTTGAGTCAAGGGGTTTTCGCTTTGCCAAAAGCCATGTTCCGCCGTTACATTTACAATATAACAATGTAAAGGTTTGTTAGACGGGACATGATAGTAATTCTGCGGATCATTGATATCCATTTTTTGCTTGCCCTCTCCTCCTCACCTCGAGCAAATATAAAGGCGCTGCGATGGTGGTTACGATTAATCAAAGTCTCTTCCTCTGATAGGGTAAATTATGAATACTGTAAGGAGAAAGAGAAAGGGAAGAAAAGAGGAGTAGTTTTGAAAAAGTCGGTGGATTAGAATTCATGGCAGTCCGTTGAAGTTGGGGGAGGCGTCGCTGTCCTTTTGGTTAATTTTCCGCCAATTATCTTGTTAACTAGATTCTGTTCGGATTTATTCTTCATTTGTTGCTCCTCTTAAGCTACTTAAATATCTTTACAGTCCTTTTCCAATAAAATAATACTCTCTTGTCCTATTCTATTCGTTTGTCATGCTATTTTGTTTATTTATTATTCATTTTTTTAATGTTTTAATATATTTATAAAATTTATATTTATATTTATAAATAATTATTTTTTTCACAATAATTTTTTTAATTTTTCATTAACTCAGACTTTTATTAATATATTACATTAATGAGTTAAAAATATAAAAAAAAAGATAAAATAATTTTTATTGAATGAATCTTTAAGACGTGTGTTTTATTTTGTTAAAATATATAAATAAAATAGTGCATATGAAGTAATTTTTTTTATTTATTATTTCTTTTCCTGTCTAATTAACTTTTTACTTTTTTTGAAAAGAAAAAAAAAGATATTTTTTAAAAATAAATTTAGTAAAAATTTATACGTACACACGCGCACTTCTGTGTGTGTATATATATGTTAGATGTTAACGTTTTAACATATATGATATATTATCTTGTATTTAAAAATATGTTTCGCAGTTTCACTAGATAATATTAGAGTTTAAGCTCCAATGCTAATATCTCTTATCTCCTGTCCAACTGATAGACAGAGACAGAGACAGAAACCCAAACTAGAAACATGAACTCCTCAATTTTCACTCAAGTTTCATCATCTACTAACACTTTTTTGAAGCCAAACACTAATCCTCTTCTTGGAAATTTTCTATCTTCAAGGCCACTTTCACCTCTCAAGAGAAAAGCGTCTTTGACTACCAAAGCTCTCCTCTCGTGTACCAAAGAAAAAGTCTTGAAAGACTTCCATGAAAGAAGAGCACTCAAGGTAACCTCAGAACCGTACTTCTTTTTTCTTATTTAAATGGACCATTTGGTTCAAGATTTTAGTTTTCCTTAACCAGTTACTTAATCAAATTTCCATTTCTTGAATTAGAGTTGAAACTTATTATTGTTCTCTGATTCAGTTTCATATTGGTTGATTGGGTTTTTGTTAATGAACAGATTATCTCAGGTTTGCAGAATTTTAACAAAGAAAATGTTGCTTCAGTTGTTGCTGCTGCAGATAAGGTAGATGATTAATTATCTGAGTCATGCATCGATATGGTTTGGTCAGGAACTATACAGGAAATATTTATACTATCATTCTCTCTAATAAAATGCACAGGGGGGAGCCACACATGTGGATATAGCTTGTGACCCGGAATTAGTGAAGCTTGCCATTAGCTTAACATCTCTCCCGGTAAAAAATTCTTACTCTTGAAAGGACAATGTGTTAAATTCTGAAAGATCTCAAAATAGTTCTATCTTTTATTTTGGGTCAACTGATTTGCAGGTCTGCGTTTCTTCTGTAGAACCAGCAGCATTTCTAGCTGCTGTTGAAGCAGGGGCATTAATGGTTTGATCAAAAACTCATTTCCCATCATTTTATTTACAAGCCTAAGCTTTACTTCAATGGAATTTTGCCCAAATTACATAGGAAATAAGAATGCAAATTGTTGACACATATGTGCAGGTCGAAATTGGGAATTATGATTCGTTTTATGACAAGGGAGTGGTTTTCACCCCAGAGCAGGTGCAAAAAATATTTTTTTTTTCCATTGCAAGCTTTTCGTTCCCCTGCAAATAACCAACCTAACTTAGTTTCTTATTTCATGAAATCATTTTTATGGTTTTTGCCTTATCTTAATCCAAGAAGTAATTACTGCAGATATTAAATCTAACAAAAGAAACAAAGAGGACCCTTCCATCTGTGACACTATCAGTCACTGTGCCTCACACGCTATGCCTCCCTGACCAGGTAATAGACAACATTTCAGTTATGTATATATAATGTGAAATAAGAGTACGTTTATTTATTTATTATTTTACAAAATAGGTCAAGCTTGCAGAATTACTGGAACAGGAAGGTGCTGATATTTTACAAACTGAAGGAGGAAAGTGTTCTAGTCCTTCAAAACCTGGTGTTCTTGGTTTGATTGAAAAGGTAAAATTACAGAAACTCGTATTATTTCTCGAACATATATATCGACTGTAATGGGGGTATTGATCCATCATCTTCTAAACTTGTATTTGCAATTCTAGGCCACACCAACCTTAGCTGCAGCATATTCGATTTCGAGAGCTGTCAAGATTCCAGTTATGTGTTCATCTGGACTTAGTGCAGTGACAGCACCAATGGCAATCACAGCAGGGGCTTCTGGAGTGGTAAGCAATTCATGTGCCATTAGTTGGATCTAATGAAATGTAGGGACGCTATTCCTGGAATAAATTACTGACTTTTGCTTCGATTTTAATCACAGGGAGTGGGATCAGCAGTTAACAAGCTGAACGATGTGGTTGCAATGGTTGCAGAAGTTAGTAGTATTGCAGATTCATTAGGCATCTCAACTAGTAGACAAGCCACAACAAAAGAAAGAACTTTGACCATGTAAAATGTGGCTTGTATCCTTTATTTATGATTGTGGAGACATCAATTGTCCAAGAAAGCAGAAATAGAATGCGATAATGCCAAGAAATCCTTCTGAGTAATGCAATAACAAAATCATAATCAAGTTTATTTCCTATTAGTAAAGAGGTATTGAGTGGCCAGTTCAACCAGTTAATGAGAATTTCAAAACCTGTTAACCGTAGTAGTTCAAGGAAATTAGAATCCTTCAACTCTGAGTAGTTGACCATGCAGTATCAGAACAACAAAAGGACTTGCACAACCCATTCAATTGAGACTATATATTCCCCTGTTCTATTACACTTCTTTCTAAAAATTTCCTACGCATCTAACACTTCCAATTAAATTCTCCAGGGCAAAAGGAAGTAGCAAGATAAAAAGGAGGAGAAGAAAAAACTACAGGGAAGAATCAATTCCACTATTAACCACTTTGTAACAGTAACATTTCCTGATAGATACTCTTTGTTATTTACTTAAAGGTAATTCACATTGATTATCAAGTCTGCCAAGTAGAAATTTACACAAGAATCATGCAGAAATGTAAAAAGAGAAGATCAAAGTGGCCCATAGGTTAACATACAATCTGTCTACATGCTGCCATGCACCACTTACTCCTACTGAAACAATGATTATCCCATACAATGCTAGTACCTTACAAATTAAAATCAGAGTCATCCTCGCTTTCAGTTTCTTCAAATTCACCATTTTCCTGCAATTGCCACTTGGAACATATTAAAACTGTGCCACAAACAGGCAAAAAAGAGATGGCCACTTTACCAGAAGTCCAGAACAAACAATTAGACATATAACAAGCATACCTTTTTCTTAATATATTCTGCCATAGCTTTATCAAACTCTGCTCTTTTCTCTGTGGCAATGTCATAGTATTTAACCTTTTCCTGTCACAACAGAAAAGAAAGTTTTGATGGTGATTCTGATTGGTTAATGACAAGTAGACTAATTGAGGTGGCTGTAAACATCAGCAAAAGGGTCACTTCACTAAGTTGCACAGTGGTTACTTTACAGAAGGCCCACAACTCTGACACATGATGCAGATTGGCTGCCCAAAAGACAGGTCTCAGCGCAGGCAGCTTCCCGTGGCATTTGTGTGTTTAGTGGGAGTGGGGATGCTCTTACTGTAAGGCATTGCCACAGTGCAGGCCTACAACTTTGTGTATTTGTGTGTTTAAGGAGAAATGTTCATTTGGATTGATTTCAATCTGTAGTCATAATATAGAAATTGAAGGATAGAGAACCTTGAAGTAAATACCACAATTCTCAAGTAAAAGATATTGACAATGTCTGGCAAATGCATCCTAGATATTACTCTCCATATGCAATTACTGAAAAATCAATGATAGGTCACTGAAATTACAATTTTATTTATATTGGACAATCTATTATAAGAAACTTCAGGACATGCATACCACTCTGACAAACAACCAAATATTCACATATATATATATATATATATATATATAAGCATGATGAACAATGTTGTACAAACCTCATAGTTCATTGTTTTCCACTTCTCACCACATGCCTTTCCAATCTGAAAAGTAAATTACATAATTCACTAACATGTAAATGATAAAATGCAGAGAGAGAGAGAGAGAGAGAGAGAGAGAGAGAGAGAAACTTGATAAAGTAAACTAAGCCAAGCATTAATCCAACAAGAAAACATACATCACGCATAGACTTGACATCTGGATTCTGCTCTTGAAAATCCTTTCGAAAATCCTCCCTTCAGAATCAAAGTGAAATTCAGTTAGCAGTAGAAAGTGCCTATAGTTGTGCATATAGTTAACAGAACTAGTTGCCTAGAACTTTCATAAACAAGTTCAAGTAATGTAACAAGGATGATTTTTCCAGAGTACGAACTTGAGAATGGCAATAATAATCATAATTCAAAAATATAGGGACCAACAAATTAGCTCTCAGTTGTCACAAATAAGATGAAATTCACTGATGAATGTGACAGGAATACCATAAATTAACAATGCTGAAACTTACCTTAGCCTAAGCAAGAACAAAATGACATGTTAATAAAAATAGCAAAGTGACATATACAAAGATCTATTTCCTTTAACCTAATTGTCTGTATGGTTCCTTACAATTGCAAAGTGTCAAATGTCACAAACTACACCATGATGTTCAACATTAACTATTAGCACTTTATGGTTTTCAGATGATGTATGTAAAAGATGAAGTTCAGGAAAAGCCTGCATAAAAGGAAATTCATGCGCATACTGCAGGGAAATCCAAGGTTCCAATAAAGAAACGTGGCATTTAAAAGCTTAAATAGAGAATCTTCATAATTATACTCGCTTAAAATGTTATACCTTACAAGCACATTGATTGCAAATGCATTAATTTTCTTTCATCAGTGTCTTAAAGCAAATCATGTTTTTTTTCTTCAGAACTCTCTTTTTTCCTGTTTGTCACATGTAAAAATTACAAGTGGTGCCAATGCTACCACTCCAAAAACGATTAATTCGCTGCTCTAAATTTTACATAGGGGTGTTCATAGTTCAGCTTGGTTTATGAAGGGTTTGTACAAACCAAAACTATAATGGTGATACATAAAAAAAATCAAATGAACCAAACCATGAAAGATACTTAAATCAATTGGTTTGGTTTGCACCGTTCATTTTGGTACATTCCATCTAAGCTCCCTGTACCTTAACTTCCCCACCAAACAACCACATCCATACATAAATGTACAGCATAATGCACACATGGTAAAACAAAGTAAAGCTATAGCCTAGAAGCGATGACGGAAACTATACCATGCATATTATAACAGTTAGATATTAATATTTCAACAACAAAAAATTAAGGCAGAGGTTGTAGTGTTCCCTTGAAGAAGAAACTACTTCTAAAGTTCTCCTTTACTTAGCATTCGTACACAATTCACACTACATATATGAACATGGTCACTATGAGCTAAAGTGCTAACTGCTAAGTAAATCCTACAAAAACAATATAAAATTTCAACAGCATACTCATTTCAAGACAACTTGCAGCCAGAAAATGGGACAAACTAGCCTGTTAATCTTCTCTTTTAGCTACTTAGCAGCAAAATTTGTTAACTCAATAATTTGAACACAGGTAAGAGATAAAACAATTCCAAGATTAAGGAAGAAATCACATACAGGAAGTAGAAGAAAGCAGTCGGGGGCTTCTTGGGCTTCTTAGCATCAAATTTCGCGGTTTTCTTCTTTGGCATCTTTTTCGACTTTGGTCTCTTGTCTTTATCCATGCTAAGAAGACACAAAATGTAGAAAATCTATTTAATTAGCAATCTAATACAAGAAATTCGAAACTCAAAATTAAAAAAAAGAAAAATCCAACAACAACAACCAATTTTTATCACATCAGAATTCGGATTTCCATTACTTGGAGCCCCCGAAAAAAAAAAATAGAAAATAGAAAAAAAAAATCCACTCTCGAGTGTCAACTAGGCCTACAACAACTATTTCTCACAGTTAGGGTGGATTTTCAAAAGCAACCACAGCCGCAGAAAACACAAAAACAGCAAAATTTTCTTTTAATGTATCTTATTGTCTAATTTCGTTTCTGGTTTAGCAGCCGAAGAACATGGTGCGCGACAAGAAAACAGACCTAAAATAGAACAGACCAACAGAAAAATAATGAGATATATGGCACAATAGGTAACTGCAAATGGGTACCCATTGGAGATTTTTCTGAGAGCGTTAGCAGAGGTAGAGGAAGCTGAAGAAGAATAACGTTTCTTTGATTTTCGAGCTTTCTTCGGCATGATTAGCTGCCTGCCCCTTTCTTCCTTTCTCTTCTGCTAGCTACTCTTGTTTTGCAGTGTCGCTTGGTTCCTTCAGTTCTTTGCAACCAGCATCTGTTGCCACGAATCAAGGGACTTTTCGATGTCGTTTTCGGTTTTAGAATACTGATGCGTTAAACGTTTGCTTGTCTTTCAATGGGCTTTTGGATAAATGGGCCTAAGAACTACACAATTTCATTTTATTTTATTTTAATCTAATGGAATGGATGAACAATTATTTTTTTTAGAGAATTTTCAACCATTTTAAAACTGAAAAAATAAAAATAAATATAATTCATTTTAATGGATTAATTACCCTTATATGGCTATGATACTATATTATCAAAGGCCATAAACGAGGTCTATTTGAATGTCTAAATCACCCTTCAATTATTTATTTTTATTGTTAATCACATTATAAGTATTTTAATTAATTTTTTCAAGGATCATACTGATTGAATGTTATGATTTTACTAATTATTTATACTTTTAAATAAAAAAATTCAAAATTTCTCTTTTACGGTTTGGAAAAGTTTGAAATAAATATTTGGTGAATGAGTTAATTAGAAAGTTTTAAATTTTTAGAATAAAAATAATAATTTTGGAATGTAGCGGTTTAGATAAAATAACTTTTTTTAAAAGGATTAAATTAATTAGTTTAGTTTTTTATTTTTATTGTGTAATTATTTTAGAAAAATAAAACTTCCCATACTGCTCATTTGGCAAAAGCAATTCAGAATTATTTCGAGAATCTCATATTTTCATAAGAAAGCATGACGATTATACTATTTTTATGTGAATAAATTAATTTTTATCTTAATTTTCTTGCATCCTTTTAAATTTCTTTTTTGTCAAAATGGTGAATGAATAAATGTGGAATAATTTAGTATTGTTAAATATTAGTCAATACAATATAATCAAATGACATTGATAAAATAAAAATTTTACATTCAAATATAAAAATAAAATAAATTACTCAATAGTTTATTTATTTATCATCACTGCATAATTTTTTTTATTATTTTTAATTTTATTACTGCGACACAACGTTTTTCTTTTTGAAAATGACTAGTACATAAGTTTTAGGAATGAAAAATGCAATATAAAAATAAAATAAATAGGTCAATTATTTATTTATTTATTTATCATAACTACTATTATTTTATTTTTTTAATTTAATTACTACTACATAACGTTTTAGGAATGAAAAATGCAAATAATATTAGGTAAGAAATAGAAACGACAAACATGGTCGCCACTTCATCTGCGAAATGCCAACGTGGCACACAGTTAGCTGAAAGTAGCTTAACTTCTCTTCTGCTACTCGTATTTGTAAGAGCTAGCATAGCTCAATTTGCTGCGCCTTCACAAACACAAACCATCGTGGTTATCGCCGTCTCCAAATCTCCCTCTTCCCTCCACTACAGCCGCTACCACCACCACCATGCAAGCCCTCCAATCCCCATCTATACGAGCATCCCCTCTAAGTCCCTTCCACAAGAAATCCCACAATGCAACGAAACCTCCAACTAAAAAGATTTCCTTTATTACTGCATCATCTACCAGTAACTCTACTGTTTCAGCTCCAAAGCGCGAGAAGGACCCTAAAAAAAGGGTCGTGATTACGGGTATGGGTTTGGTTTCTGTCTTTGGGAATGATGTGGATGCTTACTATGATAAGTTGCTCGCTGGAGAAAGTGGGATCGGACACATCGACCGGTTCGATGCCTCAAAATTTCCGACCCGGTTTGGTGGACAGATCCGGGGATTTAGTGCCCAAGGGTATATTGATGGGAAGAATGATAGGAGACTCGATGATTGTTTGAGGTACTGCATTGTTGCGGGTAAGAAGTCTCTCGAACATGCGGATCTTGGCGGGGATAATCTATCGAAGGTTGGTCGAAATTAGTTTTGGATGTTGGATCTGTGAGTCTTTTGATTGTTATTTTAATATTCACACGAACAGGGATAGCAATTGTTATTACTATTAACTAATATGGTTTGGTGTTTTTATATATTTTGTGGCCACTTGAGGAAAATGCTAATCATGCAGGACAAATTGATTTGTTCTTGAATGTCTCATTACATTTTTGTTCCTTGGCTTTGGTTTTCATTTAATTTGACTGCTTTCTTGTTCATCTTTAGAGTTACTTGCATTTGAAAGTTTTCCTTTTTTTTTTTTTCCTTTTTGGTTCTCTCTCTGAAACCTCAATGTTGAATTCTCCATTGATTATATAGATTAACGTAACCAGTACCCTGTTCTTTGTTCTCTAAATTGGTTTTTTTTTCTTTCTTTTCCTAAAACTTGGGAATCAATAAGAATATGCATTGCTCAGAGAGTTTTCTACACTTATTATTTGCTTTGTTTGGGTTGCTGAATTACATTGATGTACTCCGTTTAAGCCACTTGCTTATTTTTATGTGCATTGCAGGTTGATAAAGAGCGAGCTGGTGTGCTTGTTGGAACTGGAATGGGTGGTCTTACAGTCTTTTCTGATGGTGTTCAGGCTCTAATTGAGAAAGGCCACAGGAAAATTACCCCTTTCTTTATTCCTTATGCTATTACAAACATGGGATCTGCGTTGCTTGCTATGGAAATTGGTTTCATGGGTCCAAATTATTCGATCTCAACTGCTTGTGCTACCTCCAATTATTGTTTCTATGCTGCTGCCAATCACATTCGCCGAGGTGAGGCTGATTTAATGATTGCTGGTGGAACTGAAGCCGCTATGATTCCTATTGGTTTGGGAGGTTTTGTAGCATGTAGGGCCTTATCTCAAAGGAATGATGATCCACAAACTGCTTCAAGGCCTTGGGATAGAGATCGAGATGGTTTTGTTATGGGTGAAGGTGCTGGAGTGTTGGTAAGTTTGTATCTATTTGTGTAACAAGGGTGTACCCTAATCCAAAATAAAAGGGAAAAGTAGATTTCCACGTGCAGAATATCTTTCTTGGCTCTTGATCCAGCATGTGATCTAAAAATGGAGTGAAGTTCTATGTGTGTGGTAATAATGTATTGGAGCTTATGCAAAGTGTGAGTCTAAAAGTCATTTGTTTTGGTTTTTCTGGCAGGTGATGGAGAGCTTGGAACACGCAATGAAAAGGGGTGCGCCAATTATAGCCGAATACTTGGGAGGTGCTGTGAACTGCGATGCTTATCACATGACTGATCCAAGAGCTGATGGACTTGGGGTCTCTTCATGCATTGAAAGAAGTCTTGACGATGCCGGTGTCTCACCTGAGGAGGTAATTCTTTGTTTTATGACTGATGCTTGCCTGCTATAAAAGGTGGGAAATTATCTTGGAAGTTTTAGGAATAACTTCACCAACTCCTTAAAGCTGCGTTGGTCAAATGAAATGGATTTACAATTCCCAGTTGTTTGAACGAGCAAAATATTAATAGTTGAATTTTCTATGTTACTCTTGGTGGAACCATGGTGGAAGAACTGATAATTGGGGGATATCTTGATCTTTTATGATTAGATTATTTAAAGCATAGTTGATTCATAACTAAATTGGCAAATCATTGTAAATCAGTTCTCTTATATATATATATATATCTCAGATCAGCATAAAATGGTTTTACACCTTTTATTTAGGGCTCTAAACAGGTGAATTAGACAAAATTAAATAAAATTCAAAATGTGTCACAGGGTTCTAAGGGGTACTGTCAGGTTAGAAATCATAAAAGTGGGAGTAGGAGCAGAGTTACTTTCTTCCACCATCAGGAGTTGTGTTCAATTATTGGTACAATTTCCCCAAGGGCCATAAATTGACGAACTAATAACTAAACTAATCACCTTTCAGGTTAACTACATAAATGCGCATGCAACTTCCACCATTGCTGGTGACCTTGCTGAGATAAATGCTATAAAAAAAGTATTCAAGAATACATCTGAGATCAAAATCAATGCAACCAAGGTACTCTGTCTCTGATTTCTTGTGTTTGCTCTTCCCATACACTCTGAGTAGGCTATGGTGTTGATCTCTTGCTTTTGGGTGATTGAATTTTTTCTGCTTTTTCTTTTCTCAGTCTATGATAGGGCATTGCCTTGGTGCTGCTGGAGGTCTGGAAGCAATTGCCTGTGCAAAGGCCATAACCACAGGATGGTTGCATCCCACTATTAACCAATTTGTATGTGCTAGATCATTTCCTGCTTTTTAATTCGTTTGCTTTAGTGGTTCTTGGTATTTTTTTTTCTGAATCAATGATAAAATCTTTTCACGAGTCTGTATTTGAAATATTCTTTGCTACGCCTGCAGAATCCAGAGCCATCAGTTGAATTTGACACTGTTGCCAATAAGAAGCAGCAGCATGAAGTGAATGTCGGTAAGTAGCCAAAAGTACGCAGCATATTGTTTTGATGTTGCTTTAAACCCATAATCTGAATTTGGTCATTTTGAATGTGTATTTTCAGCCATTTCAAATTCCTTTGGGTTTGGTGGACACAACTCTGTCGTGGTCTTTTCTCCATTCAAGCCCTGAGCATCTGGCTTGTCTCTATATCTTTTTACTGCGTTTCTTGTTGGAGCCTGTTTTTGTTACTTGAGAGGAGTTGCTTATGGACTAGGTTTAATGAGGCTTTATCGATTAACTTGAGTTACTGATAGTCATTTTCTTCCATCCATTTGTAGTAGTCGCTCCCAATAATTTGGATATGAACTGTATCTTAAGGTAGTTGGTCTTCTTTGGTTTCTTTCTTCTTCTTTTTTTTTTTTTTAAGAAAGAATTTTTTGTATTGTAGTTATATTTTCATTGTTCATTTACTTTGAACTTCAGCTTGAGGTCTATGAAGCTGGTGGGTTTGTTCAATTCTAAATTATATGGCGTATACAAGAAATTGATTTATGAATTTAGAATCACAATTGTGGTCTTCTGCACCTCCTATTTTGAATCTATTGCCTCACAAAACAGTCACAATCAAGATATTATACTATATTACAACTTAAAGGATAAGGAAATGTGAAGGTTTGAATCCTGATCTGACCTTGTCCTTTGGATCCAAATATTCATTGTCAATCTTCAATTGTGTATTAGCAGGCAGATTTACTTTTTTTTTTCCTTTTAATTTTATTTTTTGGTTCCTCAGTGATTACTATAAATTTCTGTGTTTTATGTTCTAGAGATGGGTTCATGTATTTAATTTGGTTTATCGGATGGGAAATTGAGCTTTTAGATTTGGCAATTATATAAATAATTCAGATGGTTTATGGCAATTTTTTTTGTTCTATTCACACACCAAAGCAAATAAAAGGTTCAAACACACTAACATACACTATATAATTAATCCTATGATAAAAATATTTTTTTAATTACAAATTAAATTACTTTTTATCTCATATAATTATTCCACACTTAATATTCTCTCAGAAAATTAAAAATATAATTGTTGTATTTAGTAGAGATAAAATTCAAACTACAAAAAAAAGTTAATTAATACTATATAATATTTTTAATTATGGGTGCTAAAAATAAAAAGTTCCTTTCCATTACGATGTCGTTGCTAAAAATGAAAAAGTTGTAAAAATAGATCACGTCATGGATAATCCGGTGAACAAAAGCCCATCTAAGGCTGTCGTCCTCCACTTTCCCGCCAAAACAAGGTCACTCGCATCCTTCTTTCCCGCCAAAACC
The DNA here is from genome assembly GCA_948099535.1 of Jatropha multifida. Lineage (NCBI taxonomy): Eukaryota > Viridiplantae > Streptophyta > Magnoliopsida > Malpighiales > Euphorbiaceae > Jatropha > Jatropha multifida. The sequence goes on along the minus strand of CANUEX010030757.1, from coordinate 7,068 downwards.
AAACCCCTTAGTCGTCTCCAGGGTCCAAAAACGGGTCACATAACATTACCTTTTCTCTCTAATCTGCAATTCTCTTCACTCTCTCTCGGAGCGTAAACACTCAGTGCGGCAAGAGCTAAGAAATGGCGACTAATGAAGATCGAAGCAGCCACAAGCGAGCATTTTTGGAATTTCTTGATCAAAATGTATATCTCCTTAACCCTTCTCTCTTTCGAGACACGCACATGAACACATATGCGTTTATGCATGTAATGAAACTTTGTTTGGTTGGTGAACCAGATATACAAGGATGAGATAAAGGCCATGATCAATCACAAGCGTCGCCGACTCATAGTCAATATCTCCGATCTTCACGCTTTTCAGGACTTTGGTCCCAGGTTTTATTCTTTTACCCTCTTAAATTCTTACCAAATCAACCAATCCAAAAGAACAAATGGTTAAATTTTAGATCTGAAGGCTATATGTGATTATGTGTTTTTAAGATATGAGAGTTTTGAGTTTTGGTTGAACCATTAGTTCAGTTTTAATTTTGGCTTTTATTTTGTGTTGTGTTTTCTTTACTTTAATTTGTAAAATGAGTGTTTTGAAGTCCTTATTTTTGTGCTGGATTTTAGGATTCTCAAGAACCCGGGTGAGTATATGCAACCATTCTATGATGCGGCAACAGATATAGCTCGTAGCATTGATCCTAAGTATTTGAAGGAAGGAGAGCAGGTTCTCGTGGGTTTTGAGGGCCCTTTTGTTTCACGCCGTGTCACTCCAAGGGAACTTCTTTCTGAATTCATTGGCTCGATGGTCTGCGTTGAGGGGATAGTCACAAAATGTAATTTTCTTTATACTAATATTCCACTTGTTGCTGTATTCTGCTATTTAATTCTGTCGTTTTTTCATCATTTGATTGCTATCTCTGTTCAAAAATTTTTATGGCTTATGATAAATCCATATGAAATGGAATGCTTAATTTTCGTACTGATTTTTAGAGTGAACTTGAGGTTCCATTTAATTTGAGTGGAATCTTTTGGGGGTAGTGGGGTTGTTGTTGGGTTGTCCATGAGTAAAAGAATTGATGCTGAATGTCATCCTGTGAAACATTGGAGGCTTTGCAGCTATTTTGCATCTTTAACACTGATTAATTTGTTGAATGATCTTATTTTGACTAAATAAGTTTATAAATATGTTATGCTCAATGAGATTGTTAAGGTTGACTAAACTTTTGAACCACAATGTTCATTCACATATCAGAATCTTCAAAAGATTCTAAGTAGCGGCTGCCCACTTTTTCCTTTGTTTTGTTAAATAGTTCTTTGGAATTATCATTATCTTGTGTGCAACATTTCTAATCATATTTAATGTTGAATTTTACCTAGAAAGAATGCATAACCAGCAAGAAATTGTCGTGTAAACTTATTGCACATGCCTGATCTACATAAGAGAGGCCTGAGTATTAAATTTAAATTTACTGTGTTTTTGTATTTCTTTGAGAATGTTTCTAGATGTGAGTAAACCTAATATTCTCTCATTTCAGGTTCTCTGGTAAGGCCAAAGGTTGTCAAAAGTGTTCATTTTTGCCCTACAACTGGGGGTTTCACAACTCGGGAATATCGTGACATTACATCTACTGTTGGCTTGCCCACAGGTTCTGTGTATCCTACAAGGGTATTTCTCAAGACCTCTCTTTCTGTGGTCTCTAATCATCACTTAGGAATGCCTTTCCTGATCTATATTTTTTTCAGGATGAAAATGGAAATTTATTAGTGACTGAATATGGATTGTGCAAATATAAAGATCACCAAACCTTGTCAATACAAGAAGTGCCTGAGAATGCTGCTCCTGGTCAGCTTCCACGAACAGTGGATGTCATAGTTGAGGATGACCTGGTTGATTCATGTAAGCCTGGAGATCGTGTGGCTATTGTAGGGATATACAAAGCACTTCCTGGCAGAAGTAAGGGTAGTGTGAATGGAGTATTCAGGTAGTTCGATTTCCAACAGAACATGTACTGCATAAATCTTTCCATTCCTTTTTTATGATATCATAGTTTCCTGTTTGAAGCTTGACTAAGGCATGTTCATTTGCAGAACTGTTCTCATAGCTAATAGTGTTTCTTTGCTCAACAAGGAGGCCAATGCACCTATTTACAGTCCAGAAGATTTAAAGAACATTAAAAAGATTGCTGAAAGAGATGATACATTTGACTTACTTGGTAATTCACTGGCCCCTTCAATATATGGGCATTCATGGATTAAAAAAGCAGTTATTTTACTGATGCTCAGTGGAGTGGAAAAAAACTTGAAGAATGGCACCCATTTACGAGGGTGAGTCATTTTCTCTGTTTAGAATTTTATGTCACTGATCATCGGGGAACAGAACATTAAAACAGTTGCATGAACCTGGATATGAGGCATCTCGTTTCTATGCAAGTTCCTGTTTTATTTGGTTATTCGGAATAGTTTCTTAATGCCTGAGCATAAGATTGTGCTTCTAATCACAATAAATCAATTTCTTGTTCTTTTAGTGACATTAACATGATGATGGTCGGTGATCCATCAGTTGCCAAATCTCAGCTTTTAAGAGCAATAATGAATATTGCTCCTTTGGCCATATCAACCACTGGCCGTGGTTCTTCTGGTGTTGGATTGACAGCTGCAGTTACTTCTGATCAAGAAACAGGTGAAAAACTTAACTAGCTAGCATCTATTGTCTGGCGAATTTTCAGTAAATCTTCTAATGATTATTTAACTGTTATAGGAGAAAGAAGGCTAGAAGCTGGAGCAATGGTTCTTGCTGACAGAGGGGTTGTCTGCATTGATGAGTTTGACAAGATGAATGATCAGGATCGTGTTGCTATACATGAAGTTATGGAGCAACAGACAGTTACTATTGCCAAAGCTGGCATTCATGCATCTCTGAATGCTCGATGTAGTGTGGTGGCTGCAGCAAATCCCATATATGGAACTGTAAGTGTGAATTTTACTTTTGATTTTATCACTATTTTTAGATGTGGGTAGTGATATTCTTGTATACTGATGTTCCAATTGCAAAAAGTTCTGATGGTTGCTAAATGCCTGCACAGTATGATCGCTCATTGACACCAACAAAGAACATTGGGCTTCCAGACTCTTTGCTCTCTCGTTTTGATTTACTGTTCATAGTACTGGATCAAATGGATCCTGATATTGACCGTCATATATCAGAGCATGTCCTGCGTATGCATCGATACCGTTCTGCAATTGATGGAGGTGTGTCAAATGTGAATTACGCTGTTCATTATTTGAACTCTACTTTCATAAAACGCTCAACAGGAGAATCTTGGAATTTTAGGTGATGGGTCACTTGATGGTGCTCCAAGATATGGAAGAGAAGATGAAATTGATGCTGACTCATCTGTCTTCGTCAAATATAACCGAATGCTTCATGGGAAGAAAACAGGAAGGGGTCAGAAGCGCGATACCCTTACAATCAAGTTTCTTAAGAAGTACATCCATTACGCGAAACATAGGATTCAGCCTGAGCTGAGTGATGAGGTCATTATGCTTTCCACTACCTTTAGATTCTCTGTGATTTATTTATTTTCACATTAGATGTTTGTCTGCTGTTACTACAGTAGCAAATTAAAATAGATTTTTTTTTCCTAAGGGAACAATATGGTGGTCGTTATACTTATCTCGTCATGCTGCCTAAATGTTGTGAATCCGACACAGTTAATTCTAATGTTTTATGTGCAGGCATCTGAACAAATTGCGACAGCATATGCCGAACTCAGAAGTTCTAGTTCAACTGCAAAGGTTGGTTTGCAACTAGGGTCAGATATACCTGCTAAATTGTCAATGTCTGCATCTTCTGATATGATGCTTACTTTTTGTAGACTGGAGGAACGCTTCCAATCACTGCCAGAACCTTGGAAACCATGATTCGTCTCTCCACTGCTCACGCCAAATTGAAATTGAGTAGGAAGGCAAGTTTCTATCATTCTTGTGTTGCTACCTTGTCAATTTGATGGTGTGAGAATCCGTTCATTCTTCTCTCTGTTTTTATTATTACCAGTTCGTAGGTCCTTCATCAATTGAATTGGTGTTCATGCTTGCTATCCTGGCTGATAGTGCATGATTGACTTTGCAGGTTACTAAGTCTGATGTTGAAGCTGCACTTAAAGTTCTAAATTTTGCAATATACCATAAAGAGTTAACTGAGATGGAGGAGCGTGAACAAGAGAGGGAGAGAGAATTAGGGAGAAAACACAGGGCTGAGCGCTCCTCTGGTAGAAGTGATGGAGATGGTCATGCTGCTGTTGATATAGAAGGGTGAGTGGATACTGCATGAGCAATTTGGTTACTATAGCTTGGTGTTCCAATAATGTAGAAATGGACAGTATCTGATTACCACTTAAATTTAGTTATGCATGGTTCTTGAAAAAAAGAGCAGAAAAGAATAGATTGCATCGGAATCAACAGAGATAACACAATCTTCCTGTTACTGTCTTCATTTAGTCCATGGTTTTGCTGATTCGCCTTTTTCTTTTTTGTTATGCTTAGTTCAACGACTGATGCCATGGAAGTAGATGATGCTCCTGCAGAGCAAGCCACCACTGAGCTTTCTCCAGAAAGGTTTGATAACAGCATGCGCTAGAATTTGCTTTGCACCATTCCTCTGATATATCAATTATAGGTAAAAAATCTCCGGATTTAATGCCTGCTTTTCTCATTTTCCTGTCCTCCTTTGGCTTTTGCAGAATTGAAGCATTTAATTCTACATTCCGTGAGCATATGCGCCATTTAGATAGCATAAAAATAGATGTCCTGGAAAAGGTTGTCAACACAGGAGATGTTCATTATTCGAGAGAAGAGATAATGCTTCTGTTACAGGTAATTCAATTTGACTGGAAGGGATTATGAGGCAGGAATTCCTTTAATTCTCTCATGCTTAGGATATCTAAACAAATTGGGTAGCCGTCCTCTTCCTGCCTCCACTGAAATTGGATTCATAGAATGTATTTTCAGATGTGCAGTATGCTTACTGTGAACTCGGTTCTTGTTGCAGAAACTACAGGATGAGAATAAAGTGATGATATTTGCTGGAAACGTTCACATGGTGATATCATGAAGTAAAAAAACTAGGCTGGCAAATTTTAGGCAGGTTACAGGTTCACATGGTGATATCATGAGTTGAACAACTCTACACATTTTTTTCATGTGGACACATTTTGCTTCTTTTCATTTGTTACAATTTAAGAAATGAATTTCAGGGACATGGGAATTTATTGGCGAAGCAGTCAGTTTAATGTGGAGGGCAAATTGGCATGTAGGTTGGAACTGCAGATACCACATGCGATTGCAGAAGGATGTCTAGAAGTGAAATTGAAAGTTGGATCGGAACTGCAAGAGCAGCATATATTTATATATTTGTATATTCCCTGTGGAAGCGAAAGTTACGTACGCTTTTAATCATTTTAGTTCATCTTTTTGTCGTTCGGAAGGGGTTATCTTACTCTTTATATTTGCTGCTGCCTGGTAGATTCTCCATTCCAATTTTCAGTCTTTATTTTTAGCAACAGCAAAAAGTACAATGCTTGAAATGTTTCAAAATTTTACTATATGAGAAATCGAATTCATCTTTTGCTTGGAACCTGGAAGATAAACAATTTGCAACCAAGTAATGGAGTTAACCAACGGCATAATGTAAAGGTCGTGTAGCTGGTCTGTAGGGCTCAACCAAAATGTCAAGTCGTCGAACGACTGCACGTTTCTGAATTTTTCAAAGAATAAAGAGTGCTTGGTATATATATATATATATATATATATATATATATATATATATAATCCTGAAGAAAAAAAAAATTAAAAAAACTGACATGGAAATCTCAATATTGCTTTTTATCTTTTTTTTATAAATTTTCTAAATTTTTACTAATTTTTTTACATTTTTATTTTTATATCTATATATATTTATATCTAAAATTTTAAATAATTAAAATTTTAAAATTAATTTTAAAACTTTAAAACTTTGAAGTTTTGAATTTAAAACTTTAAAGTTTTGAATTTAAAACTTTAAAAATTTTTGAATTTTTAAATTTAAAATCTTAAAAATTTTTTTTTTCCTTATTTATATATCTATATATATATGTCATGACTCAAAACCGTGGGTCGGACTGGCACTAGAACCTAGATAAGCTTAAGACCTCCGAGGTTGTAGTAAGCCTAATCTCTGATTTTAACACCTTAATTATATGAAAATATTCTACAAGTTTGCCCATTATATTTTTGATGATTCAAATTATTACAAGGCTTTATTTCATTCAATTCAATCGTTCCCATAAAAATTTTACATACACTTAACATTATTATTACAATCATAAAATTTTATCATAACTGCGGATTATCTACCACTGTACAATTACAAAGAATTCTAAATAATTCTATCTTATACATTTAAACATTTTTTTAAGTAACCTCAAAAGAAAAGAAAACTAACGCTCCAAATTTTTACAACTGATTCACAATTTCCTGAAACAATATAAAGGATAAAGGGGGAAAAGGGATGAGTATAAAACTCAGTGAATAATAACATATAATACCAAATTCACACATTCACACAAATGATACTTAAGACATTCTAAATGGACATTTTCCATTTAGTGGTTGTTAGTCAGTGAAATCACCTTAACAGGACCATGCTCTCCTCAAGCATGCTTTAATATCCATCATATCACATCATGTGATCCCATGGTCATGTGACTTGTGCACCCAGGGAGTCCACCCCTATTCGGGCAAAACCACAATCAGATAAAAACATTTTTCACAAAATAGTTTCCTTTGTAAAAATATTTTTCCATGACATGTGTCATCATCCAGAGTGCACAAGGGGGGGGGGGGGGGGGGGGGGGCCCCCCCCCCCCCCCGTAGGGCCCAATGACGGCGAGAAACAAAGCCCCCGGGACAAACCCCCCGGTGTAACCCACAAAAAAATTCAAACATATACACATAAATTTGTTGTTCGTCAGTGAAATCACCTTAATAGTACCAGGCTAGCTCAAAGCCTTCTTTCATATACAGCAGATCACATCATATTATA
>CANUEX010030751.1:0-15267 GCA_948099535.1 Jatropha multifida | reverse complement strand
CAAAGAATTAGCGATTGTCTTGAATCTTGAAAATGTTAATATGAACTATTTCTTGACTTAAGCTATTCCCAGTATTTTTATTCAGTTCCACAGTTAGGATGTTTAATTAATATTTGGTTATGTAAAAAAAATTATCATGTGATTATAAATAAATTGTGGAGTGTTTTTTTTAAATATTTGAAGACTATATGATAGGAATAGTTTGATCATATTATGACAAATAAATATTTACATGATAATGTATTTTTATTAAATGGATATGGGCCCAAGCTGTGAACAGTATTTAATATTAAGGCTGGGTCAGAAATGTTAACTCTGATTTATTTATGAATAATGTTATAATATGGGTTTACTATTTCCTTAGTTAAATGATAATGGAAATGAATTTTAATAGTTTAGGCTTACTATAGGCCTCGAGAGCCTTAAACTTATCTAGATTCTAGTGCCGGTTCGACCCTCGATTTTGGATTGTGACAATATCATATAAGAATTTAATTCTTTTTTTCGCATAAATAGTGATCCGAGATAACCCAACCAATCATTGCCAAATAATAATTGAATGTATGAACTTCTAGTTTACAACTATATTTATATAATTATTATCTCTATATGATATTCATTTCAGCGAATATCTTCAAAATAAATTTCTATAAAATAAAAGAGATAATAATATATTGTGCATGAAAGTCATTTTTTAAAGTAATAATATTTGCTCTTCAAGATCTTTTAATATCAAAATCAAAATTTATTTTCATATATTCTGATGTACAGTAAATACAAGGGAAAACATATTTTCTCTTGGTTTGGTGGAGTGTGAGTGTTGGAATTACTTGAAGGGGATGGGTTTCTTTAATTTTCTTCACACCCTTGAAGTACGTGACGTCATAGGAGATGCTACTGTGTGGTAAGGTGCACCTTAGGCACTAAAATTCTACTGGTTGATGAGATTGCAATACAATAGAATAGGTGATGTGGAGATTTTATTTAGATAAGATGCTTATGTGGCATTGTAGAACAAATGAGAGATAAGATGAGTTGGATTTGTCTTGTAGTGTCATGGAAAGTAGTTTCTATTTAGCTTATTTTGTATTTATTATAAAATATTTGCAAATTGTTTTCTCTTTTAAATTTAAGGCTAGAACCATATATAAACACATGCATTGCATAATAATTAATTGACATACTAATATTATACTCTGTTTTCAAAACACAGTCTCATGACATTATAAATTACCAAAATGCTCTTATGGCACTGTAATTTACTAGAATCACTATAATTCATCCAAAATCATAATTAAATTATACTAATACATAATTAGACTCTAAAAATGATTAAATACATGCTAATGACATGTTTATAAAAATGTGGATGTTACAAATCTAGAAGTAAAATCAAAATACTCAAATATGATAATGGGACTAAGTATACTTCTTGATAGAAAAGACCTAAGAGATTATTGGAAATTATGAATACTGTTGTTTTCCTAGTAATCAGATGATCCTTCTAGCTTTTTACACAACCATATTTATAATACATTTCACACTATAACTGGCTATGTACATTTATGGTAAAATCTCTAGCTATGAATGCCAAGCGAGAATCTTGGCAATTAATGACCTTTAATGTCTTCGTTGACCAAGTGTTACATTATTCAAACAAATTTGGACTCTATTGACCGAGCGTCAATTAGTTGCTCGACTCTTTATGTTGCTCGACTACCTAGTTTGCTCGATATAGATAAATAATCTATTCCTATCAAAAGTTCTCCAAAAATGTGCCAAATCATTTATGTTCGGTCATCTCCGTGTTCTTTTTAGCACCTCAAGTCACCTCCAAAAATCTTTTATCTTGCTCTTCAATATAAGTCCTAGATGTCAGTCATTATTAGCTCATGTCTTGTCTTTAATAGATATGAATTTTAACATTATCAATGTTCTTAGAATGACCGCTTCTTCACTTCATCATTATAGGCTGACCTTTACTATTTCACGACTGTTGACGTTTTGCTTTCCATTAACGTCTCTTCCAATTCTCTCGCCTACTTATAAATTGAGGGTTGAAACTTTTCTTGCTAATTCTTGAAGTTCTTTTACTGACATTTTCAATTTCAAAAGCAACTTTTTGCAAGATCTCAAAAGAGGTAAATTTTTCTTTTTCTTTCTCATCTCGTCTTTTCCTTTGCTTTTCATAATACTCAAAACCACCATGGACTCTAGCACCCTCCTTTCAGGAAAAGGCAAAGTTATCGCCATTGAAGACTCTTCTTCTTCTTTTTCATGCTTTAAGGCCACCAAAAGTGGGTTTCCTTCTAGCTGCCTTCTAGCCACCATGGACGTGGTGGATCAAGCTTTTAGGATATCACTGAACCGTGTCCAAGTCACCACTATTGTCATTAGGGACAAAAATGCCACTTTATGCTTCAATAGAATTCTTAGCCCCTCTTCCACAAAAGCCAAAAAGATTGCAAAAAAAGGGTAAAACTAGTGCAAAAAGGAGAATAGAGTATCAATACTGAGTTCATTATTTGGAGAAGAGGATATGAAAGATTGAAAGTAAAATATTTTATTCATGATGAGTTTGAGTTACTTCCTATGGGCAAACATGTTCAGGCAAACTTCGAGTAAAGTCGTAACCTCTTTATTCTATACGAAGAACATCTAAAAGCTGGTTTTCACCTTCCTCTTCGAATAGACTTATGTGACTACCTTAATAAGCTCGGTGTTACTGTATCACTGGGTTAAGTATCTTGGCTCATAAAGCCAAGTTGGAATTTTCTCCTTATATGATCAATGGGCTATATTCTTTAACAAATCAAGGAAAAAATGATCACCCTCATCTAAATGCTCGAGGTTCTCTTAGCATTTTTGAAGGAATGATTGGATCCATAAAAGGGAGATGGAAAGAAAAATTATTTAGTGTAAGAAGCTCGAAAGGTTTTGGGGTGAGCACCTATTGGTCTCGAACTATCCCTTATTTTTCGAAATATAGGTTACTGACCCAAGGACAGAAAGCAAGTATATATGCCCTTCTGAGTATGCCAATAAACCTCTTCATCTTTTAGATCTCCTTGCCCTGGAATATCCTTTGACTCGCTCGGGAAAACGTCAAAGAAGGATAAAAGGTATATAATTGGCTTTCCTCCTGTGTAGTCTTAAACAAATTTGTTCGACAAATATGGCTAGTGGAGATTTTGCTAAAAAATTAGAGCAGAAGAGGAAGAAGAAGAGAGAGAGAGAGAGCAAAGCTTCTGCCCAGAAAAAAAGAAGGGAGATGGGCTTATGCTAAGAGAAGAGGACCAGGAGAATGCAAGAACACCTCCTGTACCCAGCAAAGTCATACCTTCTACAGAAACTCCAATTGATCTAGCCACTTTAGAGGACACCAAGCTTCCTAAGCTAGGGACAAGCCTAGATGCTGCTGCTAATATTTCTACTTTATTTGTCACTCCTTTAGAAGTTGAAATTCTTCATCTTTCAATTGAGGATGATATCCCTCTTGTGAGAAGGAAAAAGAGATTATAGACAAAGAATTCTAAAGAGATTGCTCGACCAAAACCTGCTCGGCCAGATGTAGAAGGGTATATCAAAGTAGTTCATGCAGTTACGCCATCCGATTCTCAAACTCCAGTGAGTAGGGACTTAGCCTGATTTTCTATCCTTTCTTAAACTTGGAATTATGTTGATTCCATGTAAGAAAGTGCTATCTTTGATAGCACGAACTGTAGCCTTTTCTCTATAAGTATTTGTTGCCTGCTGTTTTTCGTGCTCTCTCAACATTCTCTTTTATTTGTTCCTTTATTTTTTATACAATAGCTTGTTCACCAAGTTACTATTATGAGAAAGAGGGTTTACAAACTTTGCAGTCACTGCGCTAAATTGGATGTATCTAAGAATGAGGCTTTTCAGTTGGTGGAGACCGCTAAAGAGATGCCGGATAAAAGTGCCACAACTCACAGCAAAGAGATGTGCGCTTTCAAGGAGCAGTTGAACCTTTTTAATGATGAGTACAAGAAGGTTATAGATGAGGCATTAATCACTAGCTTGAGAAATATTCAATTATAGAAGGAAAAGGCCAAGCTAGAGCAAGCCAAATTGTCTGCCAAGTGAGAAAAGGTTGAACTAAAGGTTTTGTGCAACCAACTAAATATGAGTTGGAAGTCGATTAGAAGGAGGCAAATGAGGCCTTGAATAACATTAAGGACACACTTAATAGCTTCTAGGAGCAAGTCATTTTTGCTTTCCAAGCTCCGCGTCCTGATGAAGATTTTGACTTCATTTCTAATGTTCATTTGTTCCTCCTGAAGATCCTCAAGATTTGCCTTCTAAATAAACTGGTGAGCAATATGATCAAATGGGTGGTGAACAAGTTAATCAAGACCAAGAAGGTGATGATTAAGTTGATCAGGATCAAGCATATGATCCACCTACTTATAGTTGATCCACTTAATTGTTAATGCTCTTTTAAATTTACGATCTTTTTCTTTTCTTTTCTTCTTCTTTTTTTTCAAAAAAAATTTTTGTATGTACACAATTTACTTGAATGGAGAATTCCTTTTTCATTTGGCCTTTAAATATTGAGCTTTCTTACTCATTTTATTCTAAGCTTTCCTAGGCTCACGATGTATTATTATACGTACTATTTGTAAAGTCTTTGTATTTTTGTATGGAGAATGAGGAGATCATATAATAAATCTTTTTATTTCTTTGGGAAAAGTTAGGATAAACCTATTTGTTAGGACCATTATATTTCCTTATCTCACCTGAGCTACCCTTTTTACTCCCAACTTCTTAATATCCTAACACTTAGGTGAAGAAAACTACTTTTCCTCTAATTCCTGTTCATACATAGTATTTTTAGAGGTTCTCTTCATTTCATGTTTGGCGCATTTCTTCGTCGTTAATTATTTTTATTCTATAGGTGCTCGGACCTATCCTTTGCATTACTTCATATGGTCCTTCCTAGTTCGGACTTAATTTGCTGACTCCTGCTGATCCTCTTACGATTTCTCTCTTTTTAAGAACTAAATCTCCCACTTGAAAACTTTTGGCTTTTACTCTTCTATTGTAAAATTTCATAATTTGTATTTTACATGCTTCATCTCGAATGCTAGCTTGATCTTGCCATTCTTTTAACTGGTCCAGTGTAATTCTTATTTGCTCTTCATTTGTTGTTGCATTGTAGTGCATAACTCTTACACTGGGTGCTCCAATTTCTATTGGGATGACCACTTATGTTCCATAAACTAGGGAAAATGGAGTTCCTCCTATAAACTTTCTTAGAATTGTTCGGTATGCCCATAGCACACTGTTCAATCCACTCACCCAAGTCATTTTTTCTTCGTCCAATCTCTTTTTTAATCCCAGCAAAAGAATTTGATTAGTAACTTCTATTAACCCATTTATTTGTGGATGATCCACTGATATGAATCAAACTACTTCTCATTGTCCATGACTATACTATTCACTACTCCATAATGAAAAATGATATTAATTTGAAAGAAGGATATTACTTTTCTTGGTGTTGTTATGGACAATGATTTTGCATATATCCACTTTGTAAAGTGATCCATTGCTACTACAACAAATTTCTTCCACCCAACGTTCTTGGGAATGGGCCAAGAATGTCAATCCCCCATTATGTGAATGGCCATGTTCCTCCTAAGGACTGTAACTTAGCTATAGGTTGTTGAGGTACGTTGCTATGTTTCTAGCATTGCTGGCATGTTCAAACTTTTTGTTTCACATCCTTCCTCATACTTGGCCAGTAACAGCTGAGTAATGTAATTTTTCTGATAAGTGCATCTGCTCCTTCATGTGCTCCACACAATCCTTCGTGTACTTCTTTAATGGCATATTTAGCTTCTTCTTCATTCAGGCATTTTGCCCATGGATGAGCTTTTGATCTCCTATATAATATTGACGAATCATAAGAGTAAGGAACTGCTTTTCTTGAAATTTTAACTACTTTTTTTATCTTAGAAAGAATTCCTTGATACAAATATTCCACAATCAGCTTCATCCATCCTCATAATTGTCCTACCATAAGAATAGATTCTTAATTAGTGCTTGCTCGTTGTTGGATCTCCATGGGTATTGCACTATTTGTCCATTCAACCTTTGAAGCTACAATTTTTTCTAGGTTATCTGCTTCAATATTTTTTGCTCGAGGAATCTGATGTATTTCCTAGGTTTCTAACTACGATAGCAATTCAATTGCTAAAGTTTTATACTTTACATGAATTGGGTCTTTGACTTCAAACTTTCTTATCAATTGATTGACTATCGATTATGAGTCAGAGTAAATTGATAATTTATCATGTAATAGTCAATTTTTCATAGTCAGTAATAGTGATATACCAGTCTGTAAATAGTATCATTGTTCCGGAACTTGATATTATTTTGGTCCAAAAAATTACTAATTGTGTCTAATATTTTATTTAATATTTTTGGAGCATGTTTGCATGATTTAGGTGGGTAGAAAATATTTTATGAATATTTTTGGAGAATTTAAGTAATTAGTGAATAGTGTTTTCTATTGAATTAATATTAAGGAAAATTAAGGAATTACTTTATGGAGCAAATTTAATGTAAATGTGGAGTTAGATAATAATTAGAGGATAATTATTTGGTGAATTTCTAGGACCCTTGGATGGAATTATCTAAGACTTAATCTTGGCCATCCATTTAACATAATTTTGGGTAGTAAAATTTGACTTGATTACTTAAGTCAACTAAACTACTACATTTCCATATTTTCTTCTTCTTCTCCTCCACTTCAACGTTAACTCCTCTATTCCTCTCCTTCATTTTCTTTCAATTTCTCTTACTATCAAACTACATTAAACCACCTAAATAAACCATAGCTAATTGATTAAACACTGAGAATTAAGTTAAATGAGTGGAATTTGGTGATTTTAATCAAGGAATTTGGAGAATTTCTAAAAATCAAGTAAGTTGTGATTTTTTTATTCTAAAGATTTAATTGAGGAATTCATAGAATATATATGGCAGAATATGCTTTAAATCATGCTCCATCTTTTTCTTTTGTTATTTCTTGATTTTTATGGTTATTTTTACTACTTTGAAGAGGTTGGAGAACCATCCTCCAAGGGCAAAGATAAAGCTAAGGAGTGAAGCTTTCTAAGCTTATTTTTGCTTGTCTATAAGGTTAGTGCACTTATACTTTTCATTTTCTTTCAATTTACAAAGTTTGAATTTTTTAGGTTTTTAGTGAATTTTGAGGATTTTGCATTTTATATTGTGATTTTTAATATGTGATTGTTTAAATGAGTTTTTGAATGATTTATAAGCATGGTAGAGTGCTTAATTAGAAGGAAAAATAACCCCTTCCTACCACACTAACAGTGGCCGAACCTAGCTTGGTGAAGGGCCATATGTTTTGTTTGATTTTGACTCTAATGAGTTAGTTGATAAGTAATTTAATGATGGTTTAAACCTCTTTCTTGTATATTAGTGTCTAAAAATTTTTCAAGACTTAAAGAAAGTTTTGAATGTGTAAAGAATGAGTTTTAAGACTAAATGTTTTAATGCTTTAATTAAGTATTTTCAGCTTGAAATATGGTATTTGGAGGAAGGAAAATTTTCTTCCCTTTATTGACCTAAAGAGGCTGAATCACCCTAGGGTGGTAAGGCATGATTGTCTTTCTCTAATGTTGGTTTTTAAGTATTTTATGCTATGTATATATGTGTATTATGAAAGTATGATTTTTGTGTGGAATATAAGTGGGTTTTGATAGATTTTTACTAGTTGTAAGTTAAGAAAATTTGAAGTAAATATATTCAAGTTATGAAAGTCTTATTAAAAAATAAGTTATAAGAAATATGATGATTTATGAAGAAATAATATGATTTGGGCTCCTATGTACTTTGGTTGAAATGTGGTATGATATGATTCATTTATGTAAGATGAGCATGCTCGGCTTTGATGCCATTATGATATGTTATGAGCTATGATCATATGTTAGGCTCTAGATGCCTTATGTTTAAGTGGACGCACTTATTATATATAAGTAGGCTTTAATGCCTTTATGTTTTGGTTGGCGACCTAAGGCTAAATATGTTATAATACAAAATCAAATCTATTATTATTTCTCCTTGTATATATGAGCCCCAAAAATATAATAAAAGAAATGAAACATATGTTTTAGATGCTAAAAATTCTATTGTTATGTTTTAATTGAAAGTAAGGAAATGTATTTTAAATGAGTATTTTTATATGTTTATTGTTTGTTAACTTATGGTTAAGTTTTCATATGATTTAAATTTTAAGCATTTTTAATATAATTGGAACTTTATGATTTTACTAAGTATTTTTATATTAAATATGTTCAAGTATTTTATTTAGCACCACTGAGTGATATACTCAGCGCGTTGATTTTGTCATGCGCAGGTTAAAAACAACGGGTGCTACGTGAAGGTCGGAGGCGTAGCATCAGAGTTGAAGATTATATTTTGGATAGATTATGTTTTTAGATTATATGACATGTATAATATTAATTTAAGGAGATGTAAACAATAATTAAGTTATGTATATTAAGTTAAATGATTATTGCTTAAACATATTTTATGGTTGAATGTAATATTATGCTCTAAGTTAGAATGTATATTAGAACCATAAATGTGATGATATTAATGATGAGTTAGATTATTTGATTAAGGTGAAATTGTAGAAGTGCTTATGACTTGTGTTGATTTGGAGTTTGATGGGACTTAGAGGATTATAAATAGAAGTGGCTTATTTTTCATTTGTTTGGCAAGTTTCATTTTTAAGGGAAACTCTTGAAATTTTTCTGCAGAAATTTCCTTAAACTTTTATTTTTTAAAAAATATATATACTTGCCTAACATGTGAATACTTAGCCATTTTTAATATATTCCATGATATGTATTAGTTAAGACGGTGCCTCCGGCACCAAATGTGGCACTCGCCTTCTAATCCTGTGGGACTAGGAGAGGGTGTTATATTTTAGGTCTCACCTACTATGCTAATTTGATGCCTTTTATTAATGTTTCGTATTCGACAACATTATTGGTTACTTCAAAGTTCAATTGCATAGCATATTGAAGTTTGATTTTACTGGGCCCTTGTAATATAATTCCTGCTTCTACTCCTGTCTGATTTGCGGCTCCATTTGTGAATAGTTGCCAACACTACTTTTTTTATAACTTGTTGTTCTTCCTTTATCAAAGTTCTTATTAATTCTAAGATAAAGTTTGAGGGTGGTTGTGCTTTTAAGGTTGCTCGAGGTACATATTAGAAGTCAAACTCCCCAAGTTGTATGGACCACTCTACCATTCATCCTGAAGTTTCAATTTTGTGCAATACTTTTTTTAAAGGATAATTAGTCTGAACATAAATTGTGTGTGCTTAGAAATAGTGCCTTAATTTTGTGAAAGTTACTAACATAGTGTATGCTAATTTTTCTAAATAAGAGTACCTTACTTTGCTCCTCTTAACACTTTACTTACATAGCAAATGGGGAATTTTTTAGTGCCTTCTTCTCTAATCGAAACTAAAGCCACTGTCTCTTCTACTACAAAGAGGTATAAATATAATAACTCGCCTGACTTTGGTCTGCTAATAAGTGGTGGTGGCGCAAGGAATGATTTTAATTCTTTTTGACATTTATCTGTCCATTCAAAGTTATTTATATTTTTTAAGGTTTTGTAAAAGGGAAGGCATCTTTTGGTCGAGCAAGATACAAATCGCCCCAAAGCCGTGATCTACTCATTTAATTTTTGAACATCATTAATTGTCTTGGGAGGTTGTATTTCCAATATTGCTTTTTTTTAGGATTTTCCTCAATTCCTCTTTAAGACATCATGAATCCCAAGAATTTACCTATAGTAACACTAAAAACACATTTTTCAGGATTTAACTTCACTCCATACCTATGTAGTATGTCGAGTGCTCGTCCTAAGTTAGATGCATGCTGCTTGACTTTTTTGCTTTTTATTATCATTAACATAAACTTCAATTGGATGTCCAATTAAGTCCTTGAACATTTTTTTCACTAATTTTTTATGTCACTCTAGCATTTTTAAGATCAAATGGCACGATATGTAACAATAAGTGTCTATATTCGTTATAAAGGCTATTTTTTCCTCATCTTCTTTATTCATCTCAATTCAGTGCTATCTTATAGGATAACTGCATCCATAAAGCTATACATCTCATATCCAGCTGTAGAATCCACCAATTGGTCAATGTTCGGGAGAGGATATGAATCTTCAGGGAATTGCTTTGTTCAAATCTGTAAATTCCACACATAATCGCCACTTGCCATTTGGCTTTGGAACAAGAACAACATTATCAAGCCAAGTTGGATATAAAACTTCTTGAATAAATGCTACTTTGACTAACTTATCCACCTCTACAGCTATTATTTTTTATCGCTCGGGTGTAAGATTTCTTTTCTTTTGTTCTATAGGTCCACACAGTTTTGTCCCGCAGGTGGAATAGGAAATTTCCAGGAGGTCACTCATCTTAGGATTTTCGTCAAGTGAGCATGCTTAACCTTGGGGTTCTTCCGACTCTCTAGCCATTCCATCAAAAGGTGCCTTTGATGACTAGTTTCCCTCTTTTTGATATATGATCTGATTCATTTTCGTGTCGCACATTCCACTACCCTAGCTAGCCTACCATCCTAGAAGCTCCCCAAGAGCTCTTGCTCTACTCGCCCTCTTAAGATCACTTTATCGGGTTGGATGTCACAGTACTGGGGTCAATATTGAGCTTATGGCTCATTTCCATTGGATTTATTCTTCTTATGTCACTAGCTTGCCATGAAAAATCATTTTTACATTTTTTTAAAATTAACAAAAGATTTTGTAATTTTATCTAAGCGGTGCTTGACACCACTTCTACTTTTTTCCTTCTTCTAGCTCCACTTCAACTAGAACTATCTCTAGCTTTGGATTCAATTTTGTCTAATTACTTGGAATATCAAAGGATTCCTCACTTTCTTCTATCTGTTGCCCTTTCTCCTTTTATTGCTCAACAATTATGGTAGGGAATGAATGATGTGAACTTTTCAAAGCAACCATAGAAGTTTCTTTAGCAGTCCTTTGATCTCCCTTTACTACAACAGGAAATTTTAAGGTCACAAATTTAATTGATGTAAAAGCATTTAGATCATATAACAGAGGTTATCTTATGATGACGTTGTACAAGAATGGGATGTCCACCGCCACGAACTCTGCTCGAAACTTCTTTATATACTCCTCATGGCCTAATTCCATTGACACTACAATGGAACCTTCAACTTGAACCTATTTTCCTGTGAGTTCAACTAGAGGTGTATGAACAGATTTTAATTTATCAACATCCAACTATAAAGCTTTAAAAACATCGAAGGTTAGTAATTTACAACACTACCATCATATGCGCTTGACTCAGTAATTCTCGATGATTGTCTATACAACCAAAGTGTCTGCATGTGGATGTTGTACCCGAACACTGCCTTTCAATATAAAAATGATCGGAGGTTTCTTTGTTGGAATCTTTTTAAGAATTGAATAGATTTCCCTTGCATGATGCTTTCTTGCTGTGTTACTCTCCCCTCCTATTGGTCCACCAACGATCATATTGATCACTCCTATGGTTCTATCTTTGCTAATGATTTTTGCTCTTTCTTCTCTCTAGTAGAGTTTTCTATTCATCCCTACACAAAATTCTTAAGGACGCCATGTTATATTAGCTTTTCAATTTTTTTTAATTGCCAACAATGCTCTGTATTGTGCCCCACATCTCTATGGAAATCATAATATTTGCTCTTATCTTTGAAATTTGAGGACTCTTCCCTCATTCTTCTTGGGTAAGTAACATAAACCGCTTCATCGTGCCTTTGGATCTGGTCAAGAATATGGGTTTGGCTCCTTATCAAAGGTGTAAATTATCGCTCTTCATTCTCTCATTCTCAAGAATATGGAATCTTAGAAGCATAATTGGTCCAAGCAAAATGAGGTTTGCTGAACCAAGGAGGTGACCTCCTTCTACTATATTCTTCTTTCTTCATTTCTTATGGAACTTCTATCTGTAATTGTTGTTGTTGCTTCCAAGCTTCATCAATTGAGCATAATTATTTGATCAGGACAAGAGTTATTAGTTTTTTGCCATACTGCTAATTACCACTTCTACCTTCAAATCCTCAATTTCCATGTTATCTTTTGGAACTTGCTAAGATAATCTTTGAGTGATTCGCCATTATCTCTCTTTAGGTTCATTAAATTAGAGGAAATATTTTTTCTTGGTATGCAAGTGATGAACCGAGCTTTAAAAGCTAAAACAAGCTGAGCAAAGGATGAAATTGAGCCTATCTTGAGCATATGATATTGTTCTTGGGCATAACCTTCATGGTTATTGGGAATGTACATAATAAAGCATCAATTATCGTCTAGATGTGCATAATTATTCTAAAGTTGGCAAGATGACTTTTAGGATTTGTCGTTCCCTCTTATGTAGAAAAATTAGGCATCTTAAATTTGGATAGAAACGGTATGACTAATACTTCGGGTGATAATAGGGAATGATTTTTGAGCCCATAGTCATTGCTATCTCTAATGACTCTGTATTCCTTCAAAATTTTTTTGATTCTCATCCGAAAATCCTCATCACTTATTCTTCTATATGTATTCTATGTTCCCCTACCATGCGTTGCATCTGGCCTCCAAGAGGATTCAGTTCTTTCCAAAAGATTCGTGTGCTCCTCCTATTCCTCTGGGATAACTTGTCCCCCATTTTGAAGGGAATAATTATGATGTTGGGAAGGTTGGGATGAGGGTTTAGAATGCATAAAATTTCCAAAATAGAAGCGAAATTATTGTATGCTTTTGTCAAAGCTTTTTCAACCTGTGGATCTATTGTTAGAGGAGGATTAGAAGCAGATGGGATATCACCAAGAGTAGAGCTTAAGCGGGGAAGCATAATCTTTGTATTCAAAGTCTAATTCTAGGTTCCCTCAGTCTAGTTTTAGGAATCAAGAGAGGCCATTTCACTTTGATGAAAGAAAGATTGCAAGATTTTGAATGTGAAACAAAGGTATATTCCATGCTCACCACACCAATTTGATAAAAATGAGCCTAAGAAATTACTGGAAAGTAGGAATATTGTTGTTTTCTTAGTAATCAAATGATCCTTCTAGGTTTTACACTAATATTTATAATACATTTCACATTGTAATTGACTATGTACATTTATGGTAATGAGTGAAATGTGACATTCCGACCTGGCAAAGCGATCCTAAGAGGGTGGGTAGAGCAAGAGCTCTTAGCGAGCCTCTAGGATGGCAGGCTAGCTGGGATAGTGGAATGCGAGACACATGAATGAATTAGATCATATATTGAAAATGGGGAAACTAATCATCAGAGGCGCCTTTTGGTGGAATGGCTGGAGAGTTGGAAGAACTCCAGGGTTAAGCGTGCTCGTTTGATAGAAATCCTAAAATGGGTAACCTCTTGGGAAGTTTTCTATTTCACTAGTGGAACAAAACCGTGCAACCGTGCGGGTCTTATCGATCCAGTATGGGATGAAATTGGCTTGATCCAAAACAGACAATTCCTCTGGTGGTTGGAGTCAGGATGTTACATGAAATTAGCTTTTCTCAACGGCCATTTCAAGGAGGAGATATACATTGAGCAACCTGAGGGGCTTATTATTAAAGGAAGAGAGAATGATGCTTATTTATTAAAAAAATGCTTTATATGGGCTGAAACAAGTTTCAAAAGCCTGGAGTAGTAGACTTGATGATTATTTACTGAGCTTGGGATTTGAAAGGAGTTTTAGTGAAGCTACTTGATATGTTAAAGGCAATTCAAATGAATTGCTTATTGTTTCCTTGTATATAGATGACCTTTCAGTTAGCAGTAGCAGCAAAATTCTTGTTATTGCTTTTAAGGAG
The DNA here is from genome assembly GCA_948099535.1 of Jatropha multifida. Classification (NCBI taxonomy): domain Eukaryota; kingdom Viridiplantae; phylum Streptophyta; class Magnoliopsida; order Malpighiales; family Euphorbiaceae; genus Jatropha; species Jatropha multifida. Next base: position 1,349 of record CANUEX010030751.1, on the reverse strand, counting down.
GAGATGTAGGAAGTATTTGATATGACAGATCTGGGTGAAATGCATAAATTTTTGGGAATGAAGATTTATCAAATGAAATAAGGGATTTTTGTTTGTTAAAACTGTTAGGTTTTGCCGGTGTCTTACATACAGTGCAGCGGAATTAAAACTTCGCGACACCGCAAAAACCCACCAAGGATCCATGTGTTTCAAAACAATCGAATGACAGGGTTAGAGTACAAACCTAGAGTTCGAAGTCGTGCTTCACCACGGACAGACGCTGCTCCTCAAGCAAACGTCCTCTATTGGTATCCACACACGATCTCATCAGACAAGTGCACAGCTGCTAGCTCAATTAAGTTGCAATTAGGGTTTTTCTTTAAAAAGGGAGAAGGAGGCGGTTCTTGATCTCAGTGACTTATCATCGCATATGTTTTTATTTTTATATATATAACACTTATATATTAAAAATAAAACCCTAATAAAAAGCCTTCATATCAGATTTTGCTAACGGGCTTTTACACATAATTTAAAGCCCAATTCGGCTAATCTGATTCTTTCAATCCCTTGGGCCTTGAATCAAATTTCAAGCCCATTAAAACCCTATGCTCGTCCATGATAATCTAGTGTGTGACCCAATAGGTCCATATTTAGTTGGTAGTGGGCCATACTCACAATGCAACCCATAAATCATGAGCGGTCTCTAGCCAGACATTATGATTACCCAATACATATGAAATCGTTTGTCCGATATAAAACTTAATGATACATGTCATGATTCCTTTTGTTACACGATATCAAATTTGCACATAAGTCATGGATCACGTCATACTTATATTGTTCAAACATATCCATTTCTCAATTTGTAAGCAGACTGATAAATCAAATCAAATTGATCTCTCTATATCAATTTATTTGAGTACGGCCATGCATTTCTCAGTCCTACTTATCGAGGGGCCCAAAAGATATCTCTCTTATGAAAGAGGAACAAATCCCATCTCGATCCTGCACTATCCTCTGCATGATTTACATTATGCTCAACCATAACCTTTATAGCCATTCGATTAAAGATAACGTTTGATCATGTCAAAACACAATGCTCCTCATGTAGGACACTATGACAACCTTAGGTCTAAGGATTCAATGAAATAACCATATTGAGATCATTAATGACATCGACCCATGTAATGATCTCAAAGCAGGTCTATCCAGTACATTGTCCCCACAACTACCTATAAGCTTGAATGGCATCACCATACACATTCAAACTTATACTAGTCAATATTTCACTTATGACTAGGGATATATATATTATTATAAAGCAACATGCAAAAAATAATATAATAATAATAAAATTAACCTCTTTATTA
>CANUEX010030743.1:0-40245 GCA_948099535.1 Jatropha multifida | reverse complement strand
CATAAGGAAAACCAGTTCAAAACTCATTTACAATCAAAAGAAATCACAAACAACAATAAAAATCAATGCCATTCCTTTAAGAAGGGTTCGACCATTCATGAGTGGAGAGGGAGGAGAGGTTTCTCTTCCCATTCAAGTATTCTTCCATGCTTATAAACCATAAGAAATCACATTAAAACATTAAATTACCCATTCCCCAACACATTTTATCAAATTTCCCCAAAATCAATCAAAAACCTAAAATTGAAAGGAGAAATGAAGTAGTAGTGCACTAACCTTTCAATTAAGCTTTAGAAAGCTTAAAAATCTTCACTCCTTAGCTTTCTCTTTATCCTTTGAAGATGGTTCTCCAACCTCTTCAAAATAGGAGAAAATCCCATCAAAATAAAAAATTAACATACAAGATAGAGGGAGCATGATTTAATGCTTCAATGGTAACTTCAATGGTAACTTCAATTCTCTAAGTCTTTATTCAAAATTTCCAACTTCTACTACTTGTTTTTTAAGGTTTAATCACAATTCTATAGTTTAATTAGGTGGTTTAGTGGTGATTTGTGGTAGAAAAATGAAAGAAAAATGAAGGAAGAAGAGAAGAGAGAAAATGCGTGGAAGATGGAGATGCGAGGAAGAAAGAGAAGTTGTTGCTTAAGTAGCAAAGTCAAACTTTGCTTCCAAATTTATGCTAAATCAAGGGCCATGATCAAGTCCTAAGTAATCTCATCCAATGGCTCTAAATATTCCTCAAATAATTCTCTTTCAAATATTATTTAACTCCACAAATTAATTAAATTAACTCCACAAAAATAATTCCTGATTTATTCCTTAATATACTACACTAAAATCTTTAGTTACTGCAATTCTCTAAAAATATTCATGAAATATTTTCTATCCACCTAAATCATGCAAACATGCTCCAAAAATATTAAATATAATATTAGACACATGTAGTAATTTTTTTGAATCGAAAAATATTAAATATTCACAGACCGGTAAATCACTATTACTAACACTGAAAAATAGTCCATTACAATATCGACATTAGTCCCCTACATTTACACTTAACATCTACCAATAGTGCAAATTTGAGGGCAAAAGCTCAATCGCAGGGAGCCCGATGTGTTCGAGGGCTAGCTCAAGGTAGCTTGGATGGCCTTGGCAAAGAGAATGGCCTGGGAGGCTCTAGCAAATTGAGAGTCGGGGTCGATCTGGACGCCTTCTATAAACTCTAGGGAACCCGAGCCAGAGTGTAGGTCGAGCTTGAAAAGCCACTAGTGCAAAGATCTTGAAGCCGGATGGCCGTTTTATAGGCCAAGAACCGAGCCGAGAACTGCAGTTTTTTCAAATCATTTTGATTTTTCAATGTTAGTTCCCTTCATGTGTGGGTAACATCTACCAATGGTGCGTATTTGAGGGGAAAAGCTCACAGTCACTCGGAGCCCGACATGTTTGGGGACTAGGTCAAGTTAGCTTGGTTGGCCTTGGCGAAGCGAATGGCCCTGGATACTTCGATTAATCAGGGGTCGGGATTGGTATGGATGCCTTCTATAAGTCCGGGGATTTCGAACCGGAGTGTCGGTCGGCCTTGAAAAGCCTCTGATGTAGAGATATTCAAGTTGGATAGCCATTTCATAGGCCGAGAATCGAGCCAGGGAATACAATTTTTTTGAATCATTTCGCTTTTTTGGCATTAATGATCCCCCTTATTTCTGGGTAACATCTACCAATGGTGCGAATTTGAGGGAAAAAGCTCATAGTCGCCGATAGCCCCACGTGTTCAGGGGCTAGCTCATGTTAGCATGGATGGCCATAGTGAAGCAAATGGCTCGGGAGGCTCTAACAAATCAAGGTTTGGGATTGATATGGATGCCTTGTATAGGTCCGGGGAACCCATGCTAGAGTGTCGACCGAGCTCGAAAAGCCACCGGTACGAAGATATTAAAGCCGGATGGTCATTTCATAGGCTGGGAATCATGCTGAGGGCTGCAATTTTTTTGAATCTTTTTTCTTTTTCAACATTAGTCCCCTTCTTATCCGGGTAACATCTACCAATGCTGCAAATTTGTGGGCAAAATCTCACAGTCTCCAGGAGCCCGATGTGTTTGAGGGCTAGCTCAAGTTAGCTTGGCTAGTCTTGGTGAAGCGAATGGCCCCGGACGCTCTGGCTAATCGGGGACCAGGATCGGTATGGATGCCTTCTATAGGTCCGAAGTGTCGGCCGGGCCTAAAAAGCCCACAGTGCGGAGATATTAAAGTCGAAGTGTTGTTTCATAGACCGGGAATCGAGCCGGGGCCTACAGTTTATTCAAATCATTTTTAATTTTTGATATTAGTCCCATTCATATATGGTTAACATCTGCCAATAGTGCAAATTTGAGGGAAAAAGCTCAAAATCGCTTGGATTGCCTTCGGGAAGCAAATGGCCCTGGAGGCTCCGGCGAATCGAGAGTCGGGCTAAATCTAGATGCCTTCTACAAAGTCTGGGCAACCCAAGTCAGAGTGTCAATCTGGCTTGAAAAGCCCTTAGTGCGGATATATTGAAGCAAGATGGTCATTTCATAGGCCAAGAATCAAGCCGGGGACTGCAGTTTTTTCAAATCATTTAACTTTTTTTGTGTTAGTCCCCTTCATGTATGGGTAACATTTACCAATGGTGCAAATTTAATGGATGCCTTCTACAGGTTTAGGGAACCTGAGCCAGAGTGTCGGCCGGGCCTGAAACGCCAACGGTGCGGAGATATTGAAGCCAGATGGTCGTTTCATAGGTTAGGAATCGAGTCGGGGACTATAGTTTTTTCGAATCATTTTGCTTTTATGGCATTATTCCCCTTCTTTTCCGGGCAACATCTACCAATGGTGTGAATTTGAGGGCAAACGCTCACATTCGCCGGGAGTACGACATGTTCGGGGGTTAGTTGAAGTTAGCTTGGAGGGCCTTGGCGCAATGAATGGCCTAGGAGGCTCCAGCAAATCGAGAGTCATGGTCGATCTAGATGCCTTCTATAATGTCTGGGTAACTCGAGCCAGAGTGTCGATCGGACTTTAAAAGCCCCCGGTACAGAGATACTGAAGCCGAAAGTCTGTTTTATAGGCTCAGAACCGAGCCGGTGACTGTAGTTTTTTAGAATCATTTTTCTTTTTTGGTGTTAGTCCCCTTCATGTATGGGTAATATCTACCAATGGTCTGAATTTGGGGGTAAAAGCTCACAGTCGCTGGGAGCCTGACATGTTCGGGAGCTAGCTCAAGTTAGCTTGGATGGCCTTGGCGATGCGAATGGCCCCAGATGCATCATCTAATTGGGGGTCGGGATTACTATGGATGCCTTCTATAGGTCTAGGGAACTCGAGCTGGAGTGTCGGTCGGGCTTGAAAAGCCCCCTGTGGGGAGATATTAAAGCCGAATGGCCATTTCATAGGTCGAGAACCAAGCCGGGGCTGCAGTTTTTTCGAATCGTTTCACTTTTTTGGCATTATTCCCCTTCATGTCTGAGTAAAATATACCAATAGTCAAATTGGAGAGCAAAATCTCACAGTCACCGGGAGCCCAACGTGTTCGAGGGCTAGCTCAAGTTAAGCTTAGATGGCCTTAGCGAAGTGAATGGCCCCGAATGCTTTGGCTAATCGGGGGCCAGGATTGGTATGGATGCCTTCTATAGGTCTGGTGAATCCGTGTCAGAGTGTCGACCGAGATTGAAAAGCCTTAGGTGTAGAGATATTGAAGTTGGATGGCCGATTTATAGGCCGAGAATCGAGCCGAGCACTGTAGTTTTTTTAAATCATTTTGAATTTTTCGTGTTAGTCCCCATTATGTATAGGTAATATCTACCAATGGTTCAAATTTGACGGCAAAAGCTCATAGTTGCCGGGAGCCCGACATGTTCGGGAGCTAGCACAAGTTAGCTTGGATGGCCATGGCGAAGCGAATGGCCCTGGATGCTATGGCTAATCAGGGTTGGGGATAGGTATGGATGCCTTCTATAGGTCAGGAGAACCCGAGGTGGAGTGTCAGCCGGGCTTGAAAAGCCCACGATGCGAAGATATTAGAGCCGGATGGCCGTTTCATAGGCCGAGAATCGAGCCGAGGACTACAGTTTTTTCGAATCATTTCACTTTATAAGCGTTAGTCCCCTTCTTTTCTGGGTAACATCTACCAATGGTGTGAATATGAGGGTAAAAGCTCATAGTCGCTAGGAGCCCAACGTGTTCGGGGGCTAGCTCATGTTAGCTTGGATGGCCTTGGCGAAGTGAAAGGCCCGAGAGGCTTTAGCGAATCGAGGGGACAGGGTCGATGTGGATGCCTTCTATAGGTCTGAGGAACCCGTACCGGAGTGTCGGCCGTGCTTGAAAAGCCCCAGGTGCAGAGATATTGAGGGATACGACTGTAACAGACATGGGAGGGGTGGTCGGGGATAAACCTCTACTTGGCCTATGGGAGGCCCCCGCTGCCTATGCGTAAACCTCCATTTGGTGTGTGACGCGCTCACAAGGTCCTGCGCGTTTGGCTTGTGGTGCCTACAGGCTGCCTGCGCCCAGCGTAGCGAAAAACCTCTATTGGGTGGGCGGCACACCTGTGGGCTGCTTGCACAGCGCAGGGATAAACCTCTGATGGCCTTGGTGAAGCAAATGGCCTGGGAGGCTCCAACAAATTATGGGCCGGGATCAATATGGATGTCTTCTATAGGTCCAAGGAACTCGAGCCAAAGTGTCAGCCGGGCTTGAAAAGCCCGCGGTGCGGAGATATTGAAATCGAATGGTCATTTCACAGGCCGAGAACCGAGCCCGGGATAGTAATTTTTTTGAATTGTTGTGGATTTTCGGCCTTAGTCTGCTTCTTGTATGGGTAACATCTACCGATGGTGCAAATTTGAGGGCAAAAGCTCACAGTCGCCGGGAGCCCGACGTGTTCTAGGGCTAGCTAAAGTTAGCTTGGATGGCCTTGGCGAAGCGAATGGCCCAGGAGGGTCTGGTGAATCAAGGGCTGTAATTAATGTGGATACCGTCTACAGGTCCGGGGAACCTGAGCCAGAGTGTCAGTGGCACTTGAAAAGCCCCCGATGCGAAGATATTGAGGGAAATGAGTGTAATGGGCATGGGAGGGTTGGCCGGGGATAAACCTCTATTTGGCGTGTCAGAGGCCCCCGCTACCCAGGCGTAAACCTACATTTGGCGTGTGGCACATTCACGGGGGCTTGTATTTTTGGGTTTTGGTGACTGCAAGCTGCCTACGCCCAACGTAGCGATAAACCTCCATTGGGTGTGCGGCACACCAGCAGGCTGCCCGCGCCTACCCAAGAGATAAACCTCTAATGGGTGTGCGGTGTGCCAACAGTCCATCGAGAAACCTCTGTTGGGCATGCGGCGTACCAGCATCCCGCGCGCTGCCTAGCCAAGCGAGAACCCTCTATTATGCGTGCAATGCACCCGCAGCCCACGCGCTGCCCAGCCTTGCTAAAAACCTCTTTTTCATTTGCAGTGCGCCAGCAGCCCGCATGCCTTCTAGCCCAACCAGGGTGAGAATCCTCTATTGGGTGTGCCACGTGCTAGTAGCCTACGCGGTGCCTAGCCCCGGCTGCCTGTGCACTGGCCAGCCCCTCGATGAACCTCCATTTAGCTTGTGAAATGCCTGCCTATGTGCTGCTCGGCCCAGCAGTAAACCTCTATTTGGCCCTTGGCTGGCCAACGCGGGGCAGCAATAAACCTTTTTTTGCGCGTTGAGGGCCAATGTTTTGCACACCACATGGCTCACCTGTTGGGGCCAATAGGCCAAAACTAGGAGCCTTGCCCCCATTTTGACCCCAAAATCATTTTATTTTGCCTAGAAATTGTCATTTTTCGATTTGTGCAAACTTTCTACTTGATTTTTTTCATGATAAAAGCTATTTTTGAAAATTACAATCGCAAGACCTATCCACATCACAAAGAATAGGCATTTGGGCCAAGTAGACATTAATTAGGTATGATGTATCAAATAAATGTAAATTAAATAAAACCAACCAGTTTACTAGAACTTATAATTTCAATTGGTTTTGGTGGTAGGTTCAAGTTGCTAAAACATCAACTTTTTTATGCTTTTTTTTAACGCCATATAATTACAATTGGAACTTATAATTCTTAGTGTTGTATTTCAACAAAATTTTAGCAGCCATCACAAAAAATGGCAAAAATTTGAAGTGGATGCCCTTGGTCCTAAGAGTCGGTGTCGTGTTGGTGATATAAAAATTTTGATGAAGATGCCCGTAGAGAGGGTAACAAATTCAGAAAAAATGGAAACCTCACCCAATGGCTATAGTCTTTTATGATGACCCTGATATATCATTAGGCACCTATTGCTGTGAAATCTAAACTGATGGCCACAGTTTTTTACGGGTGACCCTAGAATATAATTATGGAATTATTGGGGTCACCGATCAAAGATTTCCTGGAAAGTGGCTGCCTTTTGGATGAAAATGCCCTCGGAGGGGGTAAAAAATTCGTAAAAAATGAAAATGCCACCCCATGACCACGATTTTTTGCGAGGGACACTTAAATATCATTATGGAATTATTAGAGTAGTTACTAGTCATCTATTTATGTGAGAGCATGAGGAATGGTCGTCCCTTGGGCTGGGACAAAGCAGGGGTTCGGGTTTTTTTTAGAATCATTTTGCTTATTTGGCACTAATCCCCTTCATGTATGGGTAACATCTATCAATGGTGCAAATTTGAGGGCAAAAGCTCAGTCGCTGGGAACCCAACTTGTTCGGGGGCTAGCTCAAGTTAGCTTGGATGGCCTTGGTGAAGCAAATGGCCCTGGAGGCTCCGGTGAATCGAGGGCCGGGATCGATATGGGTGCCTTCTATCGGTCCAAGGAACCTGGGCTAGAGTGCTGGCCCTGCCCACGCACTGTCCTGCCTCACCTAGTCTGACTTTTTAAAATTACTTAAGAGGTGTAGAATAAGTGGGAACCGAAAGGTGAAGGTTAAATACCACTACTTTTAACGTTATTTTACTTATTTCGTGAATCAGAGGCGGGGCTATGCCCCTCTTTTTGGACCCAAGGCCGTTTCGGTGGCCGATCTGGGCGGAAGACATTGTCAAGTGGGGAGTTTGGCTGGGACGACACAACTGTTAAAAGATAACGCAGGTGTCCTAAGATGAGCTCAACGAGAACAGAAATCTCATGTGGAACAAAAGGGTAAAAGCTCATTTGATTCTAATTTGCAGTATGAATACGAACCATGAAAGTGTGGCCTATCCATCTTTTAGACCTTCTAAATTTGAAGCTAGAGGTGTCAAAAAAGTTACCACAGGGATAACTAGCTTGTGGCAGCCAAGCATTCATAGCGACGTTGCTTTTTTATCCTTCGATTTTAGCTCTTCCTATCATTGTGAAGTAGAATTCACAAAGTGTTGGATTGTTCATCCACCAATAGGGAACGTCAGCTAGGTTTAGATCGTCGTGAGATAGGTTAATTTTACCCTGCTGATGATGGTGTCACAATAGTAATTCAACCTAGTACAAGAGGAACCATTGATTCGCACAATTGGTCATCGCACTTGGTTGAAAAGCGAGTGGCGCGAAGCTATCGTGTGCTGGATTATGACTGAATGTCTCTAAGTCAGAATCTGGGCCAAAAGCAATGTGTGCGTCCATCGCCCATTTGCTGACCCGTAGTAGGGGCCATTCAGCCCCTAGAGGCACGTGTCGTTAGCTAAGCTCGTGTGGCGAATGAGTCGTGAGGGCTGCCTTAAAGTACAATTCCCATTAGGCGATGGATAGAATCCTTTACAGATGACTTAAATACGCGATGGGGTATTGTAAGTGGCAGAATGGCCTTACTGCCATGATCCACTGAGATTCAGCCCTTTGTTGCTCTGATTCGTCCCTCCCCCTTCAAACCCTAAACAATTAACTCCCCCACCGGCAGAGGGAAGGTTCAACCACCCCCGGACGCGCCCGTGTAACTGAGGGTGAGGACATGTAAAGAATAAAAAATGACTAAGGCCGAGAACATGTAATGCATGCATAAAAAATGACTAAGGGCGAAGCGAGATGCATAAAAAATGACCAAGGCCAAGGGACGCTCCCCATGTATCGAAAAATGTCACAATTCCATCAAAATGACTAAGGTACGTAATGCATAAAAAATGACTAAGGCCAAGTCACGCTGCCCATTTTTCAAAAAACCATAAAAAATGACAAAGGCAAGAGGCCAGGGGATATTCGATGGTCCCACCATAGTTTTGGCCTATTGGCCCCCACAGGCAATATTTTGATAAAATGAGAACTTAACAGATTGCCTCGAATGAGCCGAGAAACTTGTGTTTTGTTATTTGTGTGCAAGGCCATTCGATTAAGAGTAGCATGTGAGACAGTTCCCCATCGGACCATATGAGCAAAAATGAGATGAAAAAGAAATCATGCCATGACTGTTTATAGGAAGCAAAGAAGGCTTAAGGCTAAAGCAAAAGGGCTTGAGGTGTCACAAGCAAAACAATATTTTCTTATATAATTTTTATGGAATGCTATAGACCCCAGCAAGTTAAACTTGTATATAGGGGGTAATAGCCATGGAAATAAAATTATTTTTGTATACATAGCTTGTGCACCAATACGGCATGAGTCAACCAAAGCATAAATCAAGACATATCTTGTGCACCAATACAGCATGAGGTGACCAAAGAATAAGTCAAGACAGAGGTGTGGCGAGCGAGGCGATAAAACAGACGAACAGAACATATACATCAATAGAAATCGAGCAGGGTTTGGATTATCCTAAGGGAGTTATTTTTATTCTTATGGTTGAGATGACTAGCTATATGATTATTGTTACTTTGCTATTGTTATAAAAAAATAAAATAAAATAAAATATAAAAAAAATGACAAAAGAAATGTATGTATATACATATGCGCTAAGGTTCCTTCTTTAGCAGGTTTGATGAATAGATGGACAACCTAAAATCTGCAAGGTTGATGACTATGAACTGGCTACAAAAGCTGCAGAGGCACTAGGTGACTATGGGTGGAATTTTCCCAAACACATAGTTAACAAACTAGGTGCTAGTGACAATCCTCTTAACAAGAGATGTCACCCAAGAATAAGGAGCAAGTTCACCTAATTTAGAAGTGAACAAGGAGAGGAAGTTGTAGTCCATCAAATTAGAGCGAATGCAAATAAACTCGTGTCCAAATGATGGCAAAACTGTAGAGAAACAAACAATGGCACAACATAATGAAAATCGAGATAAGTACTATATTGCATGTGTATGGGCAAGGTAATTGTATATGTAAGTTGTATCACTTCTTACCCAATGTGTTATTTCATTTATGTTTATTATTATTATTAATATTATGAGCTACGATTGTGCATGAAGAAAAGGCTTAACAACTATATTGCATATATATTTCTACCATGTGGCTACTTTGGATTTTTTTTGTTGGTTGTATTTTGCGAGGTACATATAACAATACTATGAAGTAGCATAAAGCATATAGACACTCAAACAATAATGGGCGCTTGGATGCTAATGACCGTGATGCAGATGTAAGCAGTTAGGGAAGGGACAACCACATCATAAGAGAAATATGGGTCAGACAACAAGCGTTGCAAAGGAGAAATGTAAGGAGCACTCAAAACACACTACCCTAATCGACGAGGACATCGATTGTTTGAGTGGGGGAGAATACACATGGGGATCCTACCTAGCTAAAAGGGGGAGGAATGGTATAAATAGGGAGAATGATAATAATATAAGTATAATCCTCTATGAAGGAAGGTGGGGGATTGGGTAGATAAGATAATAAGGAAGACATAAAAGAAAGGATGTTAAAGTATGATCCTTAAGGTAGAGATAAAAGTAAAGGGTGGGACATTGATGACATATAGTTCTAGACTTGAAGCATGTTGTTCCAAGAAGAAGAATAGAGAAAAAGAGCAAAATAAAGAAGAACAGAAGTAATGCAAAAACACAATACAAATTTTTGTATTTAGTTCTTCACGTGGCAGTGCAACAAGCAAATGCATAGAACATTTCATCAAAAGAGAGGACAATAATGAGGTTCGTGGAGGAGAAGCACAAAGTTAGTGTTGCACAATCAACGAGGTCATCGATCATTTGAGTGGGGGAGAATGTAGGGGTGTGAGTCCAGCATCCCTACCCATGGTGCCTTACCATGGCAATCTAATGGACAAAGCAAGACTATTGGAGACTAAAACAACATGTTGGATGGCATGTGTGCTAAGAATATGAGAGGGAAGACCCAGTGTAATGCTCTCCGTCGCCCCAGGGTCGAGATGACGACCTGAGCCCTAGTGAGCTAGGATGCGAGCATCATACTTTATCAAGAGGGGCTGATGTCTCCATAAGGAAGGAGCTCTATGGACACTATAGGGCTAGATGCCTATAGTGCGCATCTCTCCAAAGGGTGAGGTTTTGGTATAGGCAGACTATGCTGCCCGGGATGCCCAAAGGCCCTTAGCCATACACAGATGTGCGAGACCCTTATATTTATATGGCAAGTTGAGCCCCACGGTCGGATACAATGCTAAGACCCTCAAAGTATGCGTGGATGGCCTAAATTATGAGCTAAGTCTAGGCGCCACATGAGTGCCAAGAGCTGCGAGGATATGGCACTGTGACAATATATATGGGGTGGGTGAATGGTGTGCCTAGGCGTGTCATTCGCCCAACCCATACCCCTCCACTGCTCACCTGCGCCCTTAATGGTACCTGCTAGGAGAACTTGGCATGGCACCAATTCTCGGTCTCGGCCGATTAAGTCATCATTAGTCGGGTTTTCATTGGCTCTGTCAATGTCAAGGGCGCACATGAGCAGTGGGAGGCGCACTAGGCATGCCATCCCCTCCCCCTTCCACCCCTGCATGCCCATTGCTCACCCGCGCTATCAACGGTGTGTGTTAGGCCTAACTTGGCATGTTAGGCATGGCACCTGATGGACCCTTCCATGCCCATTGCTCACTCACGCTATTAACGGTGCATGTTGGGCTTGGCTTAGCGTGGCACCGATTCTCGATCTTGGGCGATTGAATAATCATTGCATTGGGTTTGGCTAGGCTAGTCAACGTTAATGGTGCGGGTGAGAAGTGGGCATGGCACTCGATGGACCCTTACATGCCAATTGCTCATCCGTGCTATTAACGGTGCGTGCCGGGCCTAGCTTAGCGTGGCGCTGATTGTCGATCATGGCCGATCAAGTTACTGTTGCATCAAATTTGGTCTGGCTGAGTCAATGCTAATGGCATGGGTGAGAAGTGGGCATGGCACTCGATGGACCCTTACATACCCATTGCTTGCCAGTGCTCTTAATAGTGCGTGTTGGGCCTAACTTGGCATGCTGCCGATTCTCGGTCTTAACCGATCGAGTCGTCATTGCATCGGGTTCGGTCCTGCACAATCAATGTTAAAGGCACAGGTGAGTGTGGGCATAGCACTCGATGGACCCATCCATATCCATTGCTCGCCGGTGCTCTTAACAGTGCGTGTTGGGCCTGACTTGGTTTGGCGCCAATTCTCAGTCTCGACCAATTGAGTTGTCGTTGCGTCAGGTTTGGTTCAACACGGTCAACGTTGAGGCACGGGTAAGTGCGGGCATACAATTTGATGGACCCTCCCCCCCTTCCCCCCAAGACGCATTTCTCGACCGCACTCTATGGTGTGGGCTGTGGCTAAACTTGGTCTAGCTGCGATTCTCGATCTCGGCCTATTGAGTCGTTGGTCGAGTTTTGATGTGTCTAAGTGGACGTTAAGGGCGCATGAGAGGTAGTTCGAATGTTTGGGTCGGTAGTATCCTTGCTGGTGCAACGAATTATTGATCTCATCATCCTTCTCAATCGCGACTGGAGTTTTAATTTCTTTTCTCAAGGAAAGGACATCAGTTCTTGTGCATTGTACCCACGGGAGCGAAATTCGGATTGTTCATTTTTATTTCAGTACATGCATCCCATGTGCATGAGGTGGACCTCACAACTGCATTCGTATTCCAAGCACGTCGACTCAACTGCTGAGGCCCATGAATTGCCTGCTCATGCTTTCAGATGTGGAATGTTATATAGGCGGAGGGTGTGAACGTATGCCCTCCATTGGCCCAATTAATGTCTCTAAGAATGAGGGATGCACCCTTTTTGAGCCTTATTTGTGTCGCCTCGCCTCGAGCACGATGGGTTTGTGCAGGCGCCGATGACGCGAAGGAATGCTACCTAGTTGATCCTGCTAGTAGTCAGATGCTTGTGTCAAAGATTAAGCCATGCATGTGTAAGTGTGAACTAATTTAGACTATGAAACTATGAATGGCTCATTAAATTAGTTATAGTTTGTTTGATGGTATCTGCTACTTGAATAACCATAGTAATTCTAGAGCTAATAAGAGCACCAAACCTCGACTTCTAGAAGGGATGCATTTATTAGATAAAAGGTCGACACGAGCTCTGTCGTTGCTCTAATGATCATGATAACTCAACGGATCGCACGGCTTCGTGTCGACGATGGATCATTCAAATTTCTGCCCTATCAACTTTTGATGGAAGGATAGAGGCCTACCATTGTGGTGACGGGTGACAGAGAATTAGGGTTTGATTCTGGAGAGGGAACCGGAGAAACAACTAACACATCCAAGGAAGGCAATAGGCGCACAAATTACCCAATCCTTATATGGGGATGTAGTGACAATAAATAACAATACCGAGCTCAATGAGTTTGGTAATTGGAATGAGTATAATCTAAATCTCTTAATGAGGATCCATTGGAGGTCAAGTCTGGTGTAGCAACCACAGTAATTCCAGCTGCAATAGCATATATTTAAGTTGTTGCAGTTAAAAAGCTCATAGTTGGACCTTGGGTTGGATTGATCGATCCACCTCGCAATGTGCACCTGTCGGCTCATCCTTCTATTGATGATGCGCTCTTGGCCTTAACTGGCTAGGTCATGCCTCCGACACTATTACTTTGAAGAAATTAGAGTGGTCAAAGCAAGCCTACGCTCTATATACATTAGTATGGGATAAAATCATAGGATTTCGGTCCTATTGTGTTGGCCTTCGGGATTTGAGTAATGATTAACAGGGGCAGTCGGGGGCATTCGTATTTCATAGTCAGAGGTGAAATTCTTGGATTTATGAAAGATGAACAATTGTAAAAGCATTTGCCAAGGATGTTTTCATTAATCAAGAAAGAAAGTTGGGGGGTCGAAGATGATCAGATATCGTCCTAGTCTCAACCATAAATGATGCCGACTAGGGATCAGCGGATGTTGCATATAGGACTCCACTGTCACCTTATAAGAAATCAAAGTCTTTGGGTTCTAAGGGTAGTATGGTTGCAAGGCTGAAACATAAAGGAATTAACGAAAGGGAACCACCAAGAGTGGAGCCTGCGGCTTACGGCTCTTCTGCTCAGAAATGAAATGTTCCAAATATTCCTAGAAATTTTTGCTCCCATTAGACCATTTGTATCTGTATGCATATTTTGACCAATTCAAGGTGAAAAGTGTGGTTGCTATTTGACTTAACACAGGGAAACTTACCAGGTCCAGACATAGTAAGGATTGACAGACTAAGAACTCTTTCTTGATTCTATGGGTGGTGGTGCATGGCCGTTCTTAGTTGGTAGAACGATTTATCTAGTTAATTCCGTTAACAAACGAGACCTCAGCCTGCTAACTAGCTATGAGAAGGTGACCCTCTGCGGCCATCTTTTTAAAGGGACTATGGCCTTCTAGGCCAAGGAAGTTTGAGGGAATAATAGGTCTATGATGCCCTTAAATGTTCTGGATCGCACGCGCACTATACTGATGTATTCAACGAGTATATAGCCTTCACCGATAGGCCCAGGTAATCTTTGAATGTTCATTGTGATTGGGGTAGATCATTGCAATTATTGGTCTTCAATGAGGAATTCCTAGCAAGCACGAGTCATCAGCACGCATTGACTATGTCCCTGCCCTTTATACACACCGCCCGTCACTCCTACCGATTGAATGGTCTGGTGAAGTGTTCGGATCACGGTGACGTCGGTAGCTCACCATCGTCAATGTCACGAGAAGTCCATTGAACCTTATCATTTAGAGGAAGGAGAAGTCATAATAAGGTTTTCATAGGTTAACCTGTGGAAGGATCATTATCGAAACCTGCACAGCAGAATCACCCGTGAACATGTCTATACACGCAAGGGCGAACCTAGGGGCTTCAGCCCCCGTGCAAGCCCAAAGGCTATGTCTAGTGCTGCTAGGATTTACCTCAGCCGTTCCCGTATGCTACACCCAGTTCTTCAACCAACCCCAATGTAGGATGCACCAAGGAAACATGAAACGAGAAGGGCACATTCTTGTCAGCCCTGAAAATGGGAGATCGTAGGGTTGTGTTGTTCTCTATCTATAAACAAAATGACTCTCGACAATGGATATATCGGCTCTCACATCGATGAACAATGCAGCGAAATGCAATACTTGGTGTGAATTGTAGAATCCCGCGAACCATCGAGTCTTTGAACGCAAGTTGCGCCCGAAGCCTTTTAGTTGAGGGCACATCTGCCTGGGAGTCACGCAACATCGTTCCCACCCTATTAGGGGGCAAATTCTGGCCTCCCATGCGCCAGTCGCCCACGGTTGGCCCAAAATCCTAGTCTTCGGCTACAAACACAATGACAATCGGTGGTTGTAAGACCGTTAGACACAGTCATGCACGGACGCATGCCTCGATACAGCGAGACCCTGATGCGTCCCTAATGGCGCAATACCAACGTGACCCCAGGTCAGGCAGGAGTACTCACTAGGTTTAAGCATATCAATAAGTGGAGGAAAAGAAACTTACTAGGATTCCCCTAGTAACGGCGAGTGAATCGAGAAATCCCCAGCTTGAGAATCGGATGCCCTTGACATTCAAATTATAATCTGAAGAAGCGTCCTCAGCGGCGGGTCGGGCCTAGGTCCCCTGGAAGGGGGCATCGAAGAGGGTGAGAGCCTCGTTGTGCCCGGACCTTATCACACCACGAGGCGCTGTCTGTGGGTCGGGTTGTTTGGGAATGCAGCCCAAATCGGCCAATAAATTCTAACCAAGGCTAAATATGGGCGAGAGACTGATAACAAACAAGTACCACGAGGGAAAGATGAAAAGGACTTTGAAAAGAGAGTCAAAGAGTGCTTGAAATTGTTGGGAGGGAGGCGAATGGGGGCCAGCAATGTGCCCCGATCGGATGTGGAACAGTGACAATCCAGTCCGTCGATCGGTTTGGGGGGCAAATTGATGCGGATCGCTACGGCTGTCCAAGCCTGGGCTTTTAGTATGCTCGTGGAGACACTGTCGCAACAATCGTGAACCACGGGGCATGCCTTGGCACCTGCGCGTTATCGGCATCGACTAGCAGGCTCCCCATTCAGCCCATCTTGAAACATGGACCAAGGATCCTGACATGTGTGCGAGTCAATGGGCGAGTAAACCCGTAAGGCACAAGGAAGCTGACTGGCAGGATCCCCCTGAGGGTTGCACTGCCAACTGACCTTGATCTTTTGAGAAGGGTTCGAGTGAGAGCATGCCTGTCGGGACCCAAAAGATGGTGAACTATGCCTGAGCAAGGCGAAGCTAGAGGAAACTCTAGTCGAGGCTTGCAGCGATACTGACATGCAAATCGTTCGTCAGAATTGGGTATACCAGCGAAAGACTAATCGAACCGTCTAGTAGTTGGTTCGCTCTGAAGTTTCCCTCGGGATATCTGGAGCTCGGGACAAGTTCTATCAGGTAAAGCCAATGATTACAAGCATTAGGGCCGCAATGCCTTCAACATATTCTCAAACTTTAAATAGGTAGGATGGTATAGCTGCTTCGCTGAGTCGCGCCATGGAATCGAGAGCTCCAAGTGGTCCATTTTGGTAAGCAAAACTGGCGATGCAGGATGAACCAAAAGCCGAGTTACGGTGCCCAACTGCGAACTAACCTAAAACCCACAAAGGGTGTTGATCGATTAAGATAGCAGGACGGTGGTCATCAAAGTCAAAATTCGCTAATGAGTGTGTAACAACTGACCTCCCAAATCAACTAGCCCCAAAAATGGATGGAGCTTAAGCGCATGACCTATACCCGGCTATCGAGGCAAGAGCCAAGCCCCAATGAGTAGGAGCCTCTAGGGACATTCACTTTACCAAGGCCATCCAAGCTAACTTGAGCTAGCCCTCGAACACATCAGGCTCCCAGCGACTGTGACCTTTTGCCCTATAATTTGCACCATTGATAAAAATTACCCATACATGAAGGCACCCAATGTCAAAAGAGTAAAATGATTCGAAAAAACTGCAGTCCCTGGATGAGGTCCCGCCCGATAAAATAGCCCTCCGAGTTCAATATCTCTGCACCGAGGGCTTTTTAAGCCCAGTCGACACTCTGGCTTGGGTTCCCCAGACCTATATAAGGCACCCATATCGATCCTGGCCCCCAATTCATCGGAGGCTCTAGGGCCATTCGCTTCGCCAAGGCCATCAAAGCTAACTTTATCTAGCCCCCAAACACGTCGAGCTCCTGGCGACTATGAGCTTTTGCCCTCAAATTTGCACCATTGATAGATGTTACCCATATGAAGGGTAGTAATGCCGAAAAAACAAAATGATTTGAAAAAATTGCAGTCCTCGGCTTGGTTCCTAGCTTATGAAACGGCCCTCCGGCTCAATATCATCACATCGGGGGCTTTTCGAGCTCGGTTGACACTCTAGAATGGGTTCCTCGGACCTATAAAAGCCACCATATCAATCCCGACCTCCGATTTGCTGGAGCCTATGGGGCCATTCGCTTTGCCAAGGCTATCCAAGCTAACATGAGTTAGCCCCCAAACACGTCCGGCTCCTTGCACCATTGATAGATGTTACCCATACATGAATGGTAGTAATGCTAAAAAACCAAAATGATTTGATAAAGCTACAGTCCCCGTCTCAGTTCCTAACCTATGAAATGGCCCTCAAGCTTCAATATCTCTGCACTAGGGGCTTTTTGTGCCCGGCCGGCACTCCGGCCTGGGTTCCCTGGACTTATAGAAGGCACACATATTGATACTGATCCTCGGTTCGTCGGAGCCTCCAAGGCCATGTGCTTCTCCAAGGCCATCTAAGCTAACTTGAGGTAGACCCCAAACACGTCAAGCTCTCGGCGACTACGAGCTTTTGCCCTAAAATTCGTACCAGTGATAGATGTTATCCATATATGAAGGGTAGTAATGCCGAAAAACCCAAACGATTCAAAAAAACTGCAATCCCCGGCTCGATTCCCGACCTATGAAATGGCCCTCCAGCTTCAATATCTCTACACCGGGGGCTTTTCAAGCTAGGTCAGCACTAGTGCTTAAGTTCCCCAGACCTATAGAAGGCACCCATATCGATGCCGGCCCCCGATTCGCCGAAGCCTCCGAGGCCATTTGCTTCCCCAAGGCCGTCTAAGCTAACTTGGGTAGCCCCCGACCACGTCGGGCTCTTGGCGACTAAGAGCTTTTGCCCTCAAATTCGCACCATTGATAGATGTTATCCATACATGAAGGGTAGTAATGCCCAAAAATAAAGACGATTCAAAAAAACTCCAATCCTTGGCTCAATTCTAGGCTCATGAAACGGCCCTCTGGCTTCAATATCTCCGTACTGGAGGCTTTTCGAGCCCAGAGTGCACTCCATAATAGGTTCCTTGGACTTATAGAAGGCAACCATATTGATCCTAGCCCCCGATTCGCGGGAACCTCTAGGGCCATTCTCTTCGTCATGGCCACCCAAGCTAACTTTAGCTAGCCCCTGGCTATTATGAGCTTTTACCCTCAAATTTGCACCATTAATAGATGTTACCCATACATGAAGGGTAGTAACGCCAAAAAACTAAAACCATTCAAAAAATCTGCAATCCCCGGCTCGGTTCTTGGCTTATGAAATGACACTTGGGTTTCAATATCTCCTCATTGGGGGAATTTCGAGCCTGGCCAGCACTCCAGCCCGGGTTACTCGGACCTATAGAAGGCAGCCATATCAATCTTGCCCCCGATTCGCTGGAGCCTCTGAGGCCATTTGCTTCGCCAAGGCCATCCAAGCTAACTTGAGCTAACTGTCGAACACGTCAGGGTCCCGTAGACAGTGAGCTTTTTCCCTCAAATTCACACCATTGATGGATGTTACCCATACATGAAGGGTAGTAATCCTGAAAAACTAAGACGATTCGAAAAAATTGAAGTCCCTGGCTCGGTTCCATGCCTATGAAATGGCCCTTCAGCTAGAACTGAGCATTCGGTCAATTTGGTCAATTTGGTCAATTTAACTAACTTTTTAATCAACCAATTTTAACCGAATATTTTTTACTTTAACTGAAATTAACTGAATAAATTAATTAACCGAATTTAACCGACTCTTTTTAACCGAATTAATTTAAGTTATTAACCACACCGAAATTTTTCAAAGAAGAAAATTAATTAATCGACCAAATTAATCGACTTTAATCGAATTAATTAAACTTTATTCATGATAGTGAGCAACAAAGACTGAGCGACGCTGGTGACTGAAGGTGGATGGTGAGCAACAAAGACTGAGCGGCTAGAGGCTGAGCGGCGATCCAAGGTGATGCGTTGGAGATTGACTGTCACAGTTAGTTGTAGGTGGAGATCGAAGGTGATTGCTTATTGTAGACGCCCGCAGGTGAAGATCGACTATCACAAGTAGTTATAGGTGGAGATTGAAGGTGATCGACAATCATAGACTCTCACAGGTGGAGATCACTGTTGCTGTCTGCAATGACCAGAACGTCGATAGAGAGATAGAGAGAGGGAGAGAAAGAAGAGAGACAGAGAGATAAGCTCACTGTCACTACCATTTGGGTTTGGCATTTATTGAACTAGTGAACTAAATGAGAAGGAAAGAAAGATAGATGAAATGAAAAGAGAGTGGCTGAGAGAGAATAGGTATGATGTCGGCAGTAGAGAGTGTGTGTGTTTGCGTTAGGTTTTTTTGCTAGATTCAATGAATGAATATTTTCTTTCTTTATAAAATAATGCCGTTTAAGGTGTCGGTTAATTTGATTAATTCGGTCAAATTGATTCTTGGCCAAACCTTTAACCAATAATCGAAAAATAAAATTTTTTTTTACTGAAATTCTAACCAAACTTTTTTTAACCAAACCAAATTGGCTGAATTGACCGACTTAACCGATTTGGCCAAACCGTTTACACACCCCTACCTCCAGCTACAATATCTCCATACCGAAGGCTTTTCGAACTAGGTCGGCACTCCAGAATGAGTTCCCCGGAGCTATAAAAGGCACCAAATTCGCCGAAGCCTCCGGGCCTGTTCACTTTGCCAAGGCCATCCAAGCTAACTTGAGCTAGCCCTCAAACACGACGGGCTCTTGGTGACTGTGAGCTTTTACCCTCAAATTTTCATCATTGATAGATGTTACCCTGACATGAAGGGTAGTAATGCCAAAGAAATAAAACCATTCGAAAAAACTGTAACCCCTAGCTCAATTCCCGGCCTATGAAACGGTCCTCCAACCTCAATATCTTCGCACAGGGGACTTTTTTAGCAAGGTCGGCACTCTGGCTCGGGTTCCTCGAACCTATAGAAGGCACCCATATCGATCTCGACCCTTGATTCGTCAGATCCTTTGGGACAATTTGCTTCACCAAGGCCATCCAAGCTAACTTCAGTTAGCCCTCGAACACATCGGACTCCCAGCGACTGTGATCTTTTGCCCTCAAATTTGCATCATTGACCGATGCTACCTATACATGAAGGGTAGTAATGAAGAAAAATCAAAACAATTTTAAAAATTGCAGTCCCTAGCTCGATTCCTAGCCTATGAAATAGCCCTCCGGCTTCACTATCTTCGCATCAGGGGCCTTTCGAGCCTGGCCGGCAGTCCAAAATGGGTTCCCCAAACCGATAGAAGTTACCCATATCGATGCCAGCCCTCGATTCGCCGGAGCCTCCAGGGCCCTTCGCTTCGCGAAGGCCATCCAAGCAAACTTAAGCTAGCCCCCGAACACATCGGGCTCCTAGCGATTGTGAGCTTTTGCCAACAAATTTGCACCAAAAATAGATGCTACCCATACTTGAAGGGTAGTAATGCTGAAAAACTAAAATGATTCAAAAAAACTACGGTTCTCGACTCTATTCCCGGCCTATAAAACGACCCTCCAGCTTTAATATCTCTGCCCCAAGGGCTTTTCGAGTCCGATCGACACTTCAGCCTAGGTTTCCCCAGACCTATAAAAGGCCCATATATTAATCCCAACCCTTGATTTACCGAAGCCCCTGAGGCCATTCGCTTCGCCAAGGCCATCCAAGCTAACTTGAGCTCTCGCCGACTGTGAGCTTTTGCCCTCAACTTCGCACCATTGATAGATGTTACCCATACATGAATGCACACTGAATAATCAAAATGATTCGAAAAGACTGCGGTCCCCGGCTCGGGTCCCGACCTATGAAATGGGTTGCCCGGACCTATAGAAGGCATCCTTATCGATCCTGGCCTAGGATTCATCGACGTCTCCGAACAAGGTTCAAAAAACCAAAATGATTCGAAAAAACTATAGTCCCCGGCTTGGTTCCAAGCCTATGAAACAGCCCTCCAGCTTCAATATCTCTGTACCAGGGGCTTTTCGATCCCAATTGGCACTCTAGAAAGGGTTCCTCGAACCTATAGATGGCAACTATATTGATTCTAACCCCCGATTCACCAGAGCCTTCGAGGCCATTTGCTTTGCCAAGGCCATCCAAGCTAAATTGAGCTAGCCCCCGAACACGTCGGACTCCCGGCAATTGTGAGTTTTTGCCCTCAAATTTACACCATTGATAGATGTTACCCATACACGAAGGGCAGTAATGCCAAAAAACTAATACAATTCAAAAAAATAGCAGTTCCCGGCTCGATTCTCGGCCTATGAAATAGCCCTCCGGCTTCAAAATGTCCGCCTCGGGGACTTTTCAAGCCCCGTTGGCATTCTGGCCTAGGTTTCCTGAACCTATAGAAGGCACCCATAATGATCTCAACCCTCGATTTTTCGGAGCCTTCGGGGCAATTTGCTTCACTAAGGTCTTCCAAGCTAACTTGAGCTAGCCTTTGAACACGTTGGGCTACTGACAACTGTGAGCTTTTGCCTTCAAATTCGTACCATTGATCGATGTTACCCATACATGAAGGGTAGTAATGAAGAAAAATGATTCGAAAAAACTATAGTCCCCGACTCGATTCCCGGCCAATGAAATGACCCTCCGGCTTGAATATCTTCGCATCGGGGGCCTTTCGAGCACGGTCAGCACTCTAGAACGGGTTCCCTGGACCTATAAAAGATAGCTATATTGATCCCTGTCCCTGATTCATTAGAGCCTTCGGGGCCATTCATTTGGCATAAAATTACGAAGCAAAGTTTGACTTTGCTACTTAAAGTTACCACCACTTCATCAACACTTTCTCTTTCTTCTCTCCACCATCTCCATGCCATTTTCACTCTCTCTTATTCCTCCATTTTCTTTTATTTTTCTACCTCCAAATTACCACTAAACAACCAAATTAAACCATATAATAGTGAATAATCCTTAAGAACTAAGTATTGAAGTTGAAATTGGGGATTAAAAGCTAAGAGAATTGAAGTTGCCATTGAAGAGGTAACTTGTGAATTTTGAGTTTTATGTTTTAATAGGTAGAATTCAAGAATTAGACATGGAATTGATGCATTAAATCATGATCCTTTCATTTCCTATGTTAAATTTTGATTTCAATGGTTATTTCTCCTACTTTGAAGAGGTTGGAGAATCCTCCACTAAAGGCAAGGGGAAGGCCAAAGAGTAGAGGTTCTAAGCTTGTTTAAGCTTGAGTAAGAGGTTAGTGCAATAATATTCTCATTCCCCTTTCATTTTATTAAGTTTTCAATTTTTAGGTTTCTGAATGAGTTTTGGAAATTTTTTATGTTTTGGTTAAATTGATGAATTTTGATGTTAGAGGTGTTCTTAGGTGGGACTAGAAGTCATTTTTAAACCCTTTTATAATTTCCATTTGTTTCTAACTTCTTCATAAAAGTCGTAGCTCTATTTCTCAACTTTCCAAAACATCCTCTTATGTTCAATTCTAATACTTTTAGCTCAGCTTATGATTTAAATACCAAAATTGATTCCGTTATGGTGTCTCACTTGTATATCCAAATTGATTGTACCTTTTGGCCACTAAAGTGGCAAGATAATGTCTTATGTTCTTCATAAAAGTTGTATGTCTACTTCTTAGCTTTCTAAATCATCCTCTTGTGTTAAATTTGAATACCTATAGCTCAATTTATGATTTTATTACCAAAATTGATTTTGGCATGGCATCCCACTAGTATGTCCGAATTGTTGCTTATCTTTGACCCCTAAAATGATAAAATTAGGTTTTGAGACCTTCATGAAATTTGTTTCCAGATATTTTAACAAATCACTACATATGGATTTATCAAAATTGAGTGCTCGTGTAAGTAGGAATTAAATAAATATGAAGTTGGATGTGTTAAATCAAGACTAGGCTGTTGATTTGTGTTCTTAGCTTATTTTCAGTATCTTAGAGATTGATCTGGACTATGGTATCTTCATGAAATTTTTAGAATTTTGTCTTAGCTTTCTAAAGAATTAAATTTTACTCAATTTGGAGACCTACAACATCAGTTTTACCCTGAAATCAAAGGTCAAGTTTATAAAAATGCTAGAAATTTCTTGATTTAAGTATTTTTATACTATATTAAGTATATATATATATTTTGAATATGCCCATTTGAATTTATTAAGTATGAATAAAAAGATAATGTGGTAATTCTTGTAAGTTGTGAATTTATGAATTTTTGTGAGAAATATGTTAAGTTATGTGATATTTTGCAAAGGATTTATGTATAAGAAATAAGGTTATTTATAAAAGAATGATTTTATTTTGGGCTCAAGTATGTTTGATTGAAATGTGATAGGATGAGGTTTACTCCGGTATGAGCATGCTCGGCTAGTAGCCTTCTGTTATATTGTCCTATGATCATATGCTAGGGTTATCAGCCCTTTCTGGATAAGCGGACACGCTTATCAACCGGTGGCGCTTTTATAGGCCAATTTTCTGGTGGTGCTTTCACAGACCACAATTGATGGCGCTTTCATAAGCCAATTTTCTATTTCAAATATCTGTGTAACCAAATCTGCTTATATTTCTTTCAAAATACGTAGGAGCCCTTAAGTAAAAAAAAGCTTTGTTCTGTTATGAAAAGGAAAGTAAATGTATATTTAATAAGCACTTTATATACACTTATGATTTTGTTAATTTACAGTTAAGTTTTCATAAGATTTATGTTTTAAGTATTTCTGGTATACTTAGAATTTGATAATTTATATCTAAGCACTTATTGTTATGAGATATAATTGAGTACTTTATTTAGCACCACTAAGTCTTCCACTTAGCGTGTTGATTTCTATCACGCGCAGGTAAGAGTAGTGGGTGTACCTGAAGACCCCAAGGTGAAGCATTAGAGGAGAGGATCTATTTTGGATAGAACATGTACTAGGATGTATATATATTTTGGCATGTATAGAAAACATTGTAAAAGTAGTGGAGTTGTAAATATTGAAAATGTAAATAATGAGATAAATGGTTCTATAAGTATTGATATTTGATTATGTTTATGGTGTAGGAATGGAATCATATGTTTATATATTCTTTTGAATGAATGGTGTATTAGTATGATAGAACTTAAGTAAATTAATGCAACCTTTTAGAAGTGCTTGTGACATGTTATGTTGAATCGGAGTTTTGGGGTTTTGGAGAAATTATATTGGAAGTGTGTATATTTACTTTGTGTGGCAAGCAAATTTTTAGGGGAAACTCTTGCAAAATTTTCATAGGAATTTCCTCAAATATTATTTTTGAACTTTATTACTTGCCTCCTTATGAAAATCTAACCACTTCTAATATGTGATCTAGAGTTAGTAAGTGACTTAAGACGGTGCTCCGGCGCCGAATGTGGCATCCGCCAGTTGGTTCTCCAGGATTGGGCAGTGGGTGTTACAAGTGTAGCATGCGTGCGGCCTAGAACATCTAAGGGCATCACAAACCTGTTATTGCCTCAAACTTCCTTAGCCTAGAAGGCCATAGTCCCTCTAAGAAGCTGGCCGTGGAAGATCATCTCCGTATAGCTAGTTAGCAGGCTGAGGTCTCGTTCGTTAATGGAATTAACCAGACAAATCGCTCCACCAACTAAGAACGGCCATGCACCACCACCCATAGAATCAAGAAAGAGCTCTTAGTCTGTCAATCCTTACTATGTCTAGACCTGGTAAGCTTCCCCGTGTTGATTCAAATTAAGCCATAGGCTCCACTCCTGTTGGTGCCCTTCTGTCAATTCCTCATAAGGTGCTAGCGGAGTCCTAAAAGCAACATTCACTGATCTCTAGTCGGCATCATTTATGGTTGAGACTAGGATGGTATTTGATCATCTTCAAGCCCCCAACTTTCATTCTTGATTAATGAAAACGTCCTTGGCAAATGCTTTCCCAATTGTTCATCTTTCATAAATCCAAGAACTTCACCTTTGACTATGAAATATGAATGCCCTCGACTGTCCCTATCAATCATTACTCCAATCCCAAAGGCCAACACAATATGACTGAAATCCCATGATATTATCCCATGCTAATGTATACAGAGCATGGGCTTGCTTTAAGCACTCTAATTTCTTCAAAGTAACAGCACCGAATGTATGACCCGGCTAGTTAAGGCCAAGAGTGCATCGCCGGCAGAAGGGACGAGCCGATAGGTGCACACCGTGAGGTGGACTGATCGACCCAACCTAAGGTCCAACTATAGGCATTTTAACTACAACAACTTAAATATATGCTATCGGAGCTGGAATTACGGTGGCTGCTAGTACAAGACTTGCCCTCCAATGATCCTCATTAAGGGATTTAGATTGTACTCATTCCAATTATTAGATTCATTGTGCCCAGAATTGTTATTTATTATCACTACCTCCCCATGTCAGGATTAGGTAATTTGCACGCCTGTTGCCTTCCTTTGATGTGGTAGTCGTTTCTCAGGCTCCCTCTCTAGAATCGAACCCTAATTCTCCGTCACCCATCATCACCATGGTAGGCCTCTATCCTACCACCGAAAGTTGATAGGGCAAAAATTTGAATGATGCGTCGCGGGCACAATGGCCGTGCGATCCATTGAGTTATCATGAATATCAAAGCAATAGGCAGCGCCCACATTAACCTTTTATCTAATAAATGCATCCCTTCTAGAAGTCGGGGTTTGGTGCACGTATTAGCTCTAGCATTACTATAGTTATCCGAGTAGCAGATACCATCAAACAAACTATAATTGATTTAATAAGCCATTCGTAGTTTGATAGTCTAAATTAGTTCATACTGTTAGTTATATGCGCTACAGCCAATTTTATTGGTTATATTTTGGGATATAATATTTCATGTAATAAATATTTGATTATTAATAAAAGGCGTTTATTTATCTTTTATATTCTATCGATTGAATCTTGGTAAAAGATAAAGTCCATGAGATAATATTGCTTTGCAAAATAAATTATAATGTGGTTATAATTATGAGTTTTATTTGCATTAAAAGCAATGTCTCTAAATATTCCTGGTCGATATTCTTCTCATTATTGGACGATGATTAGAGCTATTGAGACTGGTACATATTAAGTTCTTTCCTTAGGGAAGCAGCTGTTCTCATAAGCTGAGATATGTGTGATATCTAGAACTAATATGTAGGTGCTTGTTATTTAAACAAGTCCACTGAATTGACCTGCATGAGAATTCCATATGGAGAGTTACCTGTGTCTATGGAATACTCAAATGATGGTTGTGTAAGTGATCCTTTGACTTGAGATTACTAAGCTATCTTATATAGGGATGACTATGTTTTGATTCTTTGTTCACATTATTCATTATATGAATAATAAGCAACGATTAATTGGACATAGTAGGAACTATATGGAGATACTTGTGTAATCAAGAGAGGATTCATCACCTTAGGTAAATTAGGGAAAATGTTCTAATTGTTCTCTACTAGTATTGATTAAGAAATCCTTGCGCAAGGTGGAATGAAATTAGCAAATGAGATTTGGAATTTCATTCAACTGATCAATGACTAAGGTTTAGAGAACCAACATGATTTAGTAAAGCAGACACATTCCATGCCTAATTACTAAGTCAGAACATTAATGATGAAGGGATATTAATTACATTAATAAATCATGCACTAAAAGGTTAAGTCAAACCACTTTGACTTTCTAGATATTTGGATAGTCTTGACATGTTGCTAGGCAATATACTTGACCTCCAAATATTAATTAGTTAATATTTGTTGCCAACATATTTGGAACCTAGAAGGTCACACACATAAGAATGGTTATGAGAAAGTGAAAACGAGAAATTGAATCAAGTATGACTTGATTTCAAATAAGTTTTGTGGAGTTAAGGATAAAATTATAATTTATATTTGATTACAATTTTACCTAGATTATTAAGTATTGACTTAATTGATTTATGTCTAAAATTTATTACAATAAATTTTAGATTAAATAAACCTAATATTTCAATTATGATTTCTTTATTTAAATAGTTAAATAAATAAATATAATTGATTAAATTAAAAATTCTAATAATACATGTATTATGATTTATTTATTTAAATTGTTTAAATAAATAAATAGACACATATACATTTAGTTATAATTTATTTATTTAAAAAGGTTTAAATAAATAATTATAATTAATTTATTTGTAATCTAGGGTTTTCCTATATAACGTTTAAGAAATAGTATAGACTGTATGAGTTGAACGTGAGAACAAGAGTTGTTGCTCATGGCCACCAAACAAAACAGAAAGCCTATAATAGCTAGCACCATCATACGCTCTAATCTCTCAACCTTCTAAAATAGTTTTAAAGTTTTTCGACTGTCCATTTGTGTGGATACTGCTAGAGGCCGGACGTTTGGATGGCTTGTGGTTTGCGACAACTTAGCCCTGTAGATCGAAGTTTCGAAGAATCTACAAAAGAGGTATTCTTTTTAATTAATTTTATTGCCTTATTCGTTTAACCGGATCCCTATTGGTATAATTAATTTGTTTTAATTATATTATTTCACTGCGCATATTTGATATTGAAACCCAACATATGTTGTGATTAATTGTAATGATGTGGTCGCCATGATGAAATTAGTTGTAAGTGGGGAGAGTGGCGCCTCTTGTGCACTCCAAATAATAAACAGTGCACATGACAAGGACTATGAGATATAAATTATGATATAAATATAGACTCGATTATAAAATTGATGTCCCAACTCTCTAATATTTTTTATTTTTGTGTTTTGCAATCAAGAGTTTTAACCCTGAAAACATTGTCAATCAAGTGTCTCCATCCTACGTGGCAAGTTGAAAATACAAATAGGACCGAGTGTTGTGCTAAGTTGGAATTTTTGCTTATATGGAAAAAGAATATTGAGTTGTCAATTGGTGATTAGTTACTGTCAATAGACTGAAAAATGGAAATTACTAAACTAACCTTTTAATTAAGAGCTCTTGGATCCTCGTTCAATGATAGAAAACTAAGGTTTCAACGCTAGTAACAATATTTCTCTTTTCTACTTCTCTTCTCATGTCACGCCTTGACTCCAACAACCAGAGGAATTGTTCGCTTTGGATCAAGCCAGCTCTATCACATACTAGATTAGCAAGACCTGCATAGTTTTGTCCCACAAGTAAAATGGAAACTTCCCAGGAGGTCATCCATCCTAGAATTTCTGCTAAGCGAGCATGCTTAATCCTAAAATTCTTTCAACTCTCTAAGCCATTCCACCAAAAGACGCCTCTAATGATTAGTTTTCCCCTTTTTGATATATGATATGATTCATTTATGTGTTTCGCATTTCATTATCCTAGCTAGCTAGGAGCTTTGCTCTACCCGCCCTCTTAGAATAGCTTTGCTGGGTCGGGATGCCACAGGTCCACCAACTTCCCCGTGGTTCGTCCTCGAACCATACATCTACTGGAGGGGGTCCGGCTCTAATGCCAAACTGTCACGCCCTAACTCTAACCAATAGAGGAATTGTCCACTTTGGATCAAGCCAGCTCCATCCCATATTGGATCGACAAGACCTACATGATTTTGTCCCGCAAAAAGGGGCCTCTGATGATTAGTTTCTTCCTTTCAATATATGATTTGATTCATTCTTGTGTCTTGCATTCCACTACCTTAGCTAGCTTACCATCCTAGAAGCTTACTAATAACAACAAAATATGCATGTGTTTTATTATTTGTTTTAATTAAATTTTTCTTTATTTTGAATATTAAAATAAGAATAAACTCCATTTTTGCATGGTTTCTCTCTTTATTTGATTTTCACATAAGCTTAATAAATATTTGCTATTTTAAGCCAAATAAACCAATTATGATCCATTTAGCACTTAATCAATTCACAAAAAAGCCCTTGGAGATTTGTTGCTTATGAAGTCCAAATGTTGTTCTTAAAAGCAAAAATGAATCCAAAACCTAATGCCCAACTAGCCCAAGAAGAAGGAAAGAATGAAAGTTAATCAACGTGGAATGTGGACCGAGACAGACATGAATGACTTGTGAAATGATCTCCTAACAGATCACTTGGACCCAAACTACAGCTTTCTTTTTTAGGAGTGTTGCACTTAATTATTGTATACAACTCATTCTTATTATCCTAACTATTCTTTCCAAAAGCAATGAAATGGAGACAGTGCATAGGCAAGTGGAGGTGTGTCGTGGACCAACATAACTATGCTAGAAACTTTATATAAAGGAGCATAGAAATAAGCTAACACACACACATTTTTAGGCACTTGTTACCTTGTGATGGAACAAAGAATAGCCAGTCAAAATAATTCAAGCAAAAGATGGAAGAGAGAATCATTAGTTTTTTGCAATAGTTGATATTACAACATAAGAGGGAAATGAAGAATTTTTACAAGCTTGGGACGCGATCAATGAGGCCAACCAACCAATTAAAATTCAAGTTTGTTATTCATGCTTTTTATTAATTTTGTGTATTTTATTTGTGTTAATATAATTGTAATAATGCTAGGTTAAAAACTTATATCAAGTTATGGGGTATCTATTAATTTAAATGCAACTTTAAATAGTTTGATATATGTTAAATGCTTAATTTCCTGATTTAATGTGTTTGAACTTAATATCTATGAATATGTCGGTACCCATATTTACATGATTTTTAGATCTATTTGAATAAAATCGAGAGGGTGACAAACTCTAGATTGGATCCCGCATATTAAGCCTAGAATTTTAAACTTAGAGATAGGCTAAGTTCTCTAAGGTAAAAGAATTATCACCGGTTAATGAGTTTTAACTGTGTTTAGTAGATGTCACATGGTTTTAACATTCTATTTAAACTCAAAAGAGGAATTTGGATACCCTAGGTTAGTTCTCCTTCAGGAATTGGACACCTTAAATCGACTATTTAGAGTTTGCACTAAGAATTAATAGAGATTCCATAACTAGACTATCTCAATAATTATTTGCTTGAATTTGCTTTTGATTATCTTCACTTGCTAATTTTAATTTTAATTTTAATTTATTTAATGTAAATGCAATTTAATTTAATTCAATTCAACTTTATTTGGTCTTCCTAATAATTGTCAAACATAAAGAATTAATAGCATATTTTTCAATCTCTGTGGGACGATAATCTTTTTACTACTTGTACGATCTGTATACTTATGGAGTGCGAATATATATTTTAAAAAATATCGAACACTTACCAGGAGCTCTACTCTACCATTCTCTTAGGATCCCTTTGCTGGGTCGAGATGTCACAGTCGCACCAGCTTATGCATGGTTTGTCCTTGAACCATACATCTACTGCAGGGGGTCTAACTCTAATACCAAACTGTCATGCCCTGACTCTAACTACCAGAGGAATTGTCCACTTTGGATTAAGTTAGCTCCACCCAATACTGAATTGGCAAGACCCACACGGTTTTGTCCCGTAGGTGAAATGGAAAATTTTTCAAGAGGTCAACCATCCTAACATTTTCGCTAAGCGAGCATGCTTAACCTTGAAGTTCTTCTAACTCTCCAAGCCATTACGCCAAAACGCATCTCTAATGATTAATTTTCCCTCGTTCGATATATGATTTGATTCATTCCTATATCCCGCATTCCATTACCCTAACTAGCCCGCCATCCTAGAAGCTAGCTAGGAACTTTGCTCTACGCGCCCTCTTAGGATCGCTTTGCTGAGTCGATGTCACATCTCAAGACCATTCTTATTAGCTCCAACTACAAATACCCTCTCTTTAGTCTCGTCTTCTTTACAGTCTAGTCAAGCGCTTCAAATTCGCCAATCGATTTCTTTCTCTTTATAGACTTTGCCAATTTCACCCATCTCGACAATTTTTCCCCCATATATGCCCTTATTTCGCCATCGAGGGGAACTGAATTCGTATCACTATTTTGGTACTACTTGTCCTAATTTTCAAAAGAGGAATTGTAAGAAAAGCGACACGTGTGAGTTCGCTCATGACGTTTTTGAGTGTTGATTATATCCTACTTGTTATTGAACTGAACCGTACTTCTTGGTATGTGCAAGTTTGTCGATATGAATTCAGGTCTCTAAGAGGATCCAATATCCTATCTGGGTTCTATAGCCCGCAACCTCTACTCCAACTCGTTCTAGACTCTATTACAGCGATGTATGGGAAAGAGTTTGTGAGGAAGAGTGGACCCAAATCTGGACATGTCTGCAAATGCTCTAAATGGGTGGGTTTCGGAGTTGGCAAAGTAAAGGGGAACAAGGAATTTATGAAATTGTTAATTATTTCCAATTATATTATCTTCTTTCAAGCAGTCCAGAACATCATCAACAGTAAAGTCTAAGCGTTGGAATTTAGTCAATTTCCAAGCATGAGACTCACTAGCTTTCTTTAATGATCTTGCTTTAATTATTGCTGCAACTGCAAATGCAGTTGAGCAAACAAGCAATCCAATGACAAGCATGATCTTCAAAGAAGCAGAGCGTGGCCCTTTAACATTATCCAAGAAAGATTTTAACTTTCCAATTAAATTATTTTCTTAGGAAAGTAACAGAAACTGAAAGTTATTTGAAAGGAAACAGACAATAGAGGAAATAAGGGCAACTTTGTCATGTGATAAAATCCAATCAAAAGTTTTGTACACGTGAATCCAATGTGGCAGTCATAGTGTCATCCTATGTGGCCTTTTTTAAAATCTTCGGTAGATCATTTTCCTACAATTTGTATTCTTGGACGGAGACACCTAATTAAAAATATTTTTAGAGTTTAAATACTTGACTGTAAACGTTTTTCGTTGAGACAC
Organism: Jatropha multifida; assembly: GCA_948099535.1. Taxonomy (NCBI): domain Eukaryota; kingdom Viridiplantae; phylum Streptophyta; class Magnoliopsida; order Malpighiales; family Euphorbiaceae; genus Jatropha; species Jatropha multifida. The sequence continues at coordinate 8,903 of CANUEX010030743.1, read as the reverse complement.
TAAAATAGAAAATATTAAAGAATTGAGATACTAAATTTATAATTAAGCCTATAAATATATAGTGGAGCATGCTAGGTTATGTTCAGTCCCTGGGATTGGTGACACCACATACCAATCACCACTTATTATGATTATTTGAATTTATTGTATTTGTGGTTCATTCTTGATTAGTCTGAGAGCCAAATCGTGTGACTGTGTGAGGTGAGAGAGTCATTTAGCTCTACTCACTGAATTGTGCTGCTTACCTCTCTCTCAATTATGTTTTCAAGTTCAGGCTTTTCTTCATTTTGTAATCGTCTATAATCAGTCGCCTCAAAGGACTATTAAAGAAAAATATTAGAAGACAATTTATTTAAGATTCTTGATTGTAATAATTAAAATCTTAGATCGTTCCGTAATTGAATTGATTTATGTAATTAGATGGATATTATTCAAGGTTGATACTTGTTATTTATTTATTTATTATCCAGTAACATGCAAGATATAATTGTGGGTCAGTAGACTATTAAGGTGAATTGTTGAATGTTATGATAGCGCCTGGAGAGATGGATAATTGAGATGTTTTGTTTGATAATTTATTGGGCATGAGGCCATTGAAGTAAATAGGAAATTGGACCCAATTAATATGAGGTTTACTACGGTTTTAAAGACTTTAAGCTAACTTAGATCTTAATGTTGATCTAATTCAAATCGACAGATTATGATAAAGATAGACTTTGTACTCTACCTATTTTTAAAAAACAAATAGAGCTTTAAATTAATATTTAAAAAAAATTTTCACAAACGAATAAATACTACGATCTATCGTGATTATGTCAAAGCACCAAAGCCTCATTATACGATCAAAAAGATAATTATTAACATCAAAACAGATCTAAAATAACAATTTCACAAGAATTTTTGTTAACAAAATTTAGTACTCTCTATTGCGGTTAGATAGGAAAAGTTAAATTCGCATGAGGATTAATGTGGCAGTTAAATGGTAATTTTTTACCACTTTTTTTCCTAATATGCTCCTAATATAATATTAACTCCCATCTGTAAGCTACACATGGATAAAGAGAGAAAATGTGTACATAAATTTTAGATTGCACTTTCAAATGAATGATTTTGATGTCAATATATCCATTACTAACTGAATGAAAAACTGAATCTGTTTAGGAACGAATTATGCGCTAATCAAACCAAATTTTCATTAAATTTGAATTTTCCACCTAAAAATTCATACATGCTGGCAAAGAATGGTAGGGTTTCATGCCTATTTGGGCGTCATTTTCCATCAGACAAATACCGCTCAACTTCCACTACAACTCTAAATACTTCATCCAGACGTTAAAAATGAACCAACAAATTAGCTTGATCTGATCATTGATTTAGGACACCCGATGTTTGGAGGGAGAATTGCAACTGTAATTTGTTTCATTTACTCGTGTACAATTGGGAACGAATCATGCACATGCACTGCGCAAACCGACTTTAACGCAGTAGAAACGTCAAAGCTTGTGCACTCGCATGGCAAAAGTTTCTTGAACGGTCTATTACAAAAGTGAACAAATACGGATTCTTGCAGCCACTCGCAATTGCTATCCCGTTCATTTTTAGTGCTCTATTTTACAAAAAATGTCCACATTTATTCATTAAGGGATGATTTTCGATAAAATAACCTCATTAAATGCACTTTCAAATCTTTATCTGCCACTATCTTATTATTCAACCACTATTAAAGCTTTTTTCAGAAACTAAACAAGAGCAGAACAGTCTTTTCAACAGTGACATTGTTTCCAAACTTACCAAATTTAGTAATTTTTCCTATCTAAATAAAAAACCAAAATGGCAATTTTTCCCATCTAAATAGAACAAGGAGAGTATTGATCAGTGCTGGATAATGCGGTTGTTGCGTAGGTCACTCCAGCTCCCAGATTAAAATGAAACATTTTACCTACATATTCACCATGACCATTCTAGAGCAGAGCATTTAAAAAAAAAAAATATTCAGCGCACCAATACTATGCAACAGCCACTCAATAAGCTAACAGCAAGATGAAAACTTCTCCAAGTGTATGCATTTATTGAGATTAGCCAATTTCAAAACGTCCTCTACTCCATCATGACTGGTCATGGGATTTCATTTTGCGAGGTGTTCCTTAGACTTCCATGGACCTGAAGTACAAGAAGAAAATCACTTGGTAACCTTATAGCTCTCCTATATTTCTTGTTCAGTGGTGAATAAATTAGAAATACTAGAGAAAAATAATTGTCCACCGATCTATTATTTAGAGGAGCAACAATCATTTCAACAGCTTTTCATAAAAAGAACCTGCTAAATTTTCTAGGATGCTTAAGTTTTTGCCCAAGACATACAATAGAATGTTTCAATTTAGTATCACAAAACTTGGTTTCTAAAATGATATGTAGATGCCTATAATATGCAAAAGGTGCCTCCAAAATTTTTGGTTAAGAAAGGCATATTTAGAGAGCTTAAGCATACAAGTGCTAATCCTAGATTCTCCATGTGACTACGTGTGTGTGTGTATTGCTATATATATAAATATAAAACTTCACATCTTGACGAATCTGTCACAATCATTCCAACAATGTGAGACCATGTGTTGGAAATTGTTTAGAGATTAGGAAGTTAAACAAGAATTCCAAAACTGAATGTTAGAAATGAGACATAAGAAGGCATGCATAACCCATTTTTGTATATTTTGTCAACTTATCATTATATGCCATAAGGCTTCCTCAAAAATGACATACCTATTTTGGGAGAACCTCTTTATGAGCCTTGAATGAGAGAATCACATTCCAAACTAAAGCAATAGCATTAGCAGCAAGAACCTGAAATTTTGTATTTTTTTTTTTTGAACAAAAATTGAGTAGTTACACAATGGAGTGAAGTCACTAGAAAAAGTCGAGCTAAATGTAAATGAGAAAGCTCAACATTCCTTTCATTCTAAATAGAGTAACACACTCAAATAATACCACACACCAGACAAACAAACTCAATTTCAATGGCTTATTTTTCTCCACAGTCCCTTAACTATAGGCCTTATTTCTTAATTGGCCCTAGACTTCAATTTGTCGCTTAAAAATACCTGAATTATTATTTGAGTAAAACAAAAATCTTTTTACTAGTTTTTCAGTCAACTCCCGGTGTAAAGTTGCCGTGGAATTTATTAATTAGAAAAAACTTATTTTAAAAAGCACGAGATCAGAAAAAAAAATTTTCTTCCCCTCTCCTATGTGCCTTCTTTCTCCTCTCCCCTGCTCCTTCTCTTTCCTCTCTCTAGGAGCCTTTCTCTTATTTCGCTTTCTCTCTCATCCCCACTCGACTAACAAACCCTGGTTTTCATTCCTCTCCCTAGCCAGCCCATCCCCTTAATCTAGTCAATCTATATGAATGGAACTACATAATCCTTGGTGCCCTTAGCAATTTTCTAAAGGGACTGCTGATGTACAACAGAAGATCCACTCAAGGAGAGTTTGCACTTCAAATTTCCACGTTAGAGCAACTTAATTTGGTTTGCCCTAGTCCTCTTTCATGTCAAGTGGGTGAATAACCTGCCAAGCATAAGTACATCAAGCCATTCAAACCTGAAATTGCTGTGGGACAAATCGGAAGTTCAGAAATTGGAAGGGTATCCACAGTTGCCAATTTGCAAGTACAGCAGAAAACCATTCCTGCAAAAATGGAAGCTGAATATCAGTATTTAAATGCCATTGAATGAATCTTCAAAATCAACCACTATACAGGTTTTACAGATATAGAAAAGATAGAAGCAATGGAAAACATATGCATTTAATACAACCTGTTGAAGCTTAGGAACAACTTGCTCTGGCCTTCCTTCCAGTGTCACCAACACAGACAAGAAAACTCCAATGAATATAGGAGAGAAAAGGAACTGCAATTAAATTAGACAAGTTTAGCTGTAGCTTCAGCAGGGCATTTAGCCATCTAATTTATGAAGATCAAATAGGTCATTGTTTAGCATTCACCTGATCAAATAGCAGGCGCAAGAAGGCACCTGATGCTCCAGGGAGTGTGACCAATTTACTCAGATACAAATACCTGAGGAAAATTGTGTTACATAAATGTAAGTAAAAGGACTTTATAGAAGCAGAGACTTCTTTCCTTTAGATTAGTAAGATGAGTTAATGCACTATAACTATGGCTAATACCTGAACAAAATTGATAATAATATAAAGGAAAGAACATAAACTAAATTAGCAATGGGATTATGTAGATTACAATTGGATCATCATAATCAACTTTGATCAAACAAAATATAAAATTTGAATGGTTATAATGCCTGTCAAAAGTGCAAACAGAAATGTCATTTGAAAAGGTGGAATGTCCGGTGAAGATTGAGGCTTCTTTATTGTTCTTGTTTCTTTTGTTGGATTTACCCCAAGGGCATGGATTTTATACTCCATCCATAATTGGATTGAAAGATTCTCTTTAAACTCATCATAAACTATTAAACTGTAGTAGAGAACAAAAATATGGAAAAGCAAAGTAGTACCAGAAATGCAAGGTTGGACCCACTAGTACCAATCCCAAGAAAGTAAACAGAAATGTCCTTTTTACATCAAGAGATGGAACTTGATCTATCACCAGCTGAGGCAAATAAATATCAACACTTAGCAAAATGATAAAATTATTCTCCCATTGAAAGGACATGAAGTCAATGATATCAAGACTCATTAATAAGTTCCACTAAGTATTAGGGGCAAAAAGGAATAGAAGAGAAAAAAGAAAGCAAAGCATATGAGAGAATATAGCAATATAGAATCAGCATGGCTGGCCTAGTGTCTCCTTGATTCGAAAATTCAAAAGGCACCTCTTCCACTGGATTCCCCAACTTTGAATATTCTCACAGGCAACTTCAGCCACTAGGGGTTTATCCTGTATTCTCCCATAGCATTCAACCGGATTGCTGTGCCTGGAAATTAGTTGGTTGCTCAAATGTGCCTCAAACAGCTTGTTGCAGAAAAATAAGATAACAAGCATTCAAGATTTCATACAAAATCATATATATTTCTTAACTCCATAAAATGGGCAAAGTTTAAATAGCTTAAAGATCAATTTGTTTATGTGATTAAATTATAGAAAAACTAATCAAGTTCACAATGCGCCAAGTAAATAATATTGCTTTGGTCCAGTCAAACAAATAGAAATTGAAATAGAAACACGCAAGCAGGACATATACAAAGATCATCAGAGATCAATAAATATGCACAAAGTCAGGCACATTGTGCAGATATATTAGAAAAATCAAGAAATAATTAGATATGAAAGAAAGGGAACTCTTCAATTAGTACTATCTCTGATCGCAACCAAGGAAAACCCACCTGGCAGATCAAATCCCCAATAAAAGTCAAAAGTGCAGATGTCAGGGCTTTTGTTAAAACAGGGTACTTAGCAAGAAGAGTCAAATACCTGCAATAAAATGTAATTAAGGTTGAAATAAAAGGAAAATGTTCCGAGCTTTATTATTTATGAAGGAAGCAAGGCATGCAAACACAAAAGGAGGAAGAGACAGACATGGAGACAAAGGCACAAAAAATGTTTCATCAACAACTGCAATAAAGTAAATAAAGAGCAGAAAAAATTAATAGAAAAAATGGAGAATTCGATAAAATGTCAGCCCTTGAAGATATTACAATAATTATGTGAAGTAACATATAAACGACTATAGTTGGCACAAAAATAACTAGTTGGAATCAGTACACTTCTCCATAATTTGACATAATGTCATTACTTATTAACCTTTAGTCAACTAATTGATGAAGCTCAAGATAATATAGAATCTTCTAGCAAAGAGGAATTGATGAAAACAGCATTGTGTTATGATTATGACGCAGCTTTACAAGGTACATTTTTTTCTTTTTTTTTGTGTGTGTGTGTGGCGGGGGGGGGGGGGTGGGTGCACTTACTATAAGGGCCTTCAACATTTAAGCGAATGCTAGTTAAGTTTATATTTAGTTTTATAATGTAAAGGTCTTTTGGAAACTTCCAGTCTTCTAGATTTGCTTGAATAATTAAGCTACAACACTCTGGGCTTTTTTCAGTCTTTTACTTTCGTTGGTTCTTCTATTTTCAAATAGTCTCAGAATTAATTAGTTTCAATATTCTTGGATTTCATATTTGTAAATCAAGTCCCATTATGGATAGTTGTGTAATGGGCACAGAAGCCCGTTCGGTTGGTTCAGTTGAAAATTGATCAAAACCAAAATACATCAGTCAGTACTTCTATTTTAAAAATCAATTAAATGACCTGTTTTAGGTTTGGTGAACAATAACCATTCTATTAGATTTTGCATTAGATGGACTAAAAATGTCAGTTTTTCCTTCAATCTAGCAACAAATTTCTTCTATTGCCAGCAAGTGAAAATCTCTCCACTAGTTAATTTGCTTTCTTTTCTCTATTCTACCATCATTTAAACCTCCTCAATTTAGTAACAAACTGATGACCGCCCGTATCAGTAACTATTCAGCATCACAAATTGATTAGTGATTACCAATTTTCTCCAGCGCAGCTTTTAATCAAGAAGGTGCCAGTAAAAACTACTGATTAGCAATTGTAGCAACAGCAAATTATATCATAAACAAAAATTTAAAGACTGCGATTCTTAACCTTACCATTGCTGCAAATGAAAGAAAAATTGCATTCATGTCTTGCAATAAATACGATTCTGAAAAGAAATAAATTGAAGAAAGGAAAGCAAAAATAAATATTACCAGGAGAGAAAAGACCAGTTATTTCCCCCAGAACCACCATCGTTACTGCTACCACCACCTTCGCCTTCACCTCTGCCACCAGAATTCCCAGAGCCAGAGCCCCCAAAGCCACCAGAACCACCTGAGCCACCATCTGATAAAGCCGTGGCACAAAAGGGACCCAAATTCAATTGCCATACAAAATCTTTAAGCAAAGTTCCATTGGTAGGTTTCAGAGAATAAGGATAGGATGTGCAGGAGGTAGAGGCTCTTAGTCCAATTATTTGAATAGGATTGAACGAAACTTGAGTTCCTTGACCAAAATGCGAAATGGGTCTGCTAGAAAAGGCCAGGAAACGGCACAAGAATAGGGACTTGCGGGTAAGAGATGCCATTCTGTGTTGAGGTTTTGTGAGGTGTTTGTTATCCAAACCCTCTCTGAACCCTGCCCAGTGCCATCAATGAGAATATTATATATATATATATATATATATATATATATATATATACACACACACACTCTAAAGTTTGAACCAAATTTTACGATTCATGTGTGAACAGTAAAATCCCATTTAAACTTTTTATTTTTATTATATTTTTATTTTATCTTTTTTTATTTTAATAATAAATTTGCAGAGGCTTTTTTATTTTTACATTGTCATATAAATTATCTAACAATATAATTATTCACATAGCATTCTAAAATGTATAAATATGAAGAAGCCGTAGACGTTTATTTTCTAAAGGATAAATAATATCGATTTTTCATTTTCACTTTATTTAATTTTTTTTTAATTAAATAAATAAATATAATATTGATAAATAAATAAATAAATAAATGTGAAGTTATTAGATAATTAACACCTATTGTTTACTAGATTGATATAATTTCTAAATATCAAATACTTTTTTTAAAAATTCAATCATTTTTATAACAAAACCTATAAAATGTTAAATTTTATATTTTTTATAAAACGACTTTGTAACATTAAAAAGTATAAAAAAATTTATAGAATCAATACCAAAAATTTATTCATGATAATTTACATGTATTCATGAAATAAATTTTATTATTACTCAAGTATAATTTTTTTTAAAAGATAATTTTATATTAATAAATTAATTTTTTTAAAAAAATTAATAAAATAGATATTAAAAAAATGAAATTATAATAGTAGTACTATCCGCAACGTAGTGCGGCTTGATTTTGCTTGTATTCTCCCTAAATTATAATCTAAATATTATTTTTGGTCTTATTTGTATTTTTAGAAATATTTTTTATTCGGCTTAATAGTTAAAAATACCCAAAACTCTATAGGTAGTTTTAATTATACCCTAAATTTAATTTTTTTTTCCTAATATCCTAAACTTTTATTTTAATTACAATAACATCATAATTTTAAATTGTACCCAATTTCATGAATGAAATATATTTTTATAGATCCCAATTTAACCTTTTTTTCCTAAATTAGCAAATAAATATTTATGTTTATTTTTATAAATATTAAAATAAAAAATAATATATTCATCTTAAAAATAAAATATTTTTATTCATTTATAAAATATTAACAAGTAATCATTCCCTAAAAATAAAATAACGCCATAATGAATAAAACTTATTTTTATAAAATATTTAATGTCACGACCTAAAATCATTGGTTGAACCGGCATTAAGATCTAGTAAACTTAAGGCCCTGAGACTTGTAGTAAACCAAATTATAAAAAACATGTTCTTGTAAACATCTTATTTTAAAAACAGCAAGATCATATCATAACAATATTCAAATAAACAATAAATTAATAATTCTAGCAAAGCCTCAATATTTCATGTAATTCATAACTCAAGCCTGTATATATATATAAATACATTTTTAACAAAATTCATTGTTCATAATTGAAATAACTCATTAATTTATTTTTAAAAGAATTTTTATTTAAAATTTAATTGTAAATTTTCACCAATGAGAATTGGCGAAAAATAATATTTTATGTCGCGAACCGAATCGAAAACCGAATTTAAATAGTCTAACTCAATCGAAAAATCCTTAAATCAAATGGAATTAGGCGAAATCATTGGGTTAGACCAAATCGGTTCAAATTGAACCGAAACCATTTAATTAAAATAAATAAATAATAAAAAAATAAAAAATAAAATAAATTAATAAAAAGAAAAAAAAAAAAA